>JNBR01000079.1:6648-100005 GCA_002081595.1 Achlya hypogyna | reverse complement strand
GTCGATGCCGGAGCCACTCGAGCTGACTACCTGCGGCCGGGGGCGCTTGGGGCAGCTTCGCGGTGGAGAGCGCGGGCCGCGGCATGCAGCCACGGCCGACTGGGGCCGGCGGGCCTTGGACTCGGAGACTATTGCGTCGCTGAGCATACCGCCCTTGAGCTCGGGGCACGTCAAGTCCTTGCGCAGCACGGGTGAGAACTGCACGGGCCTCGGGGTCGGACAGCCCGTGAGCCCCACACCGTCAGGTTTGCCGATAGGCTACGCGCCGTTGGCTGCTGCGGGCGGGCGCCGAGGTACCTTCACGGGGCGTGGTGTGGGCGGCTTCTTCGTTGGCTTGAGCGGCAGCTGTGGCTTCTCAGGTACGGTAGACACGTAGCCAAATGACTGTAGCAGCCACTTCCACGCGGCAGCCGCGCGCCACGGATCGGGCTCAAGCTCGACGTCGAGGGTCGCAACGCGCTGCTGCGGAGCCTTGGCGCCCGCGAGCGGCTACAAGCCTCGTAATCCATGGTCTCAAATGGCGCCTACGTGGGTGAGGCTATCAAGGCGCTTCCAGATGCGCTCGGCCCGCGGGTGGTGCTTCCCCACACATGCAGCCGTGATCTCGTATGCCTTGCGGCAGGCCTGCAGTGCGTCTGCTACCTGAAATGCCGCTACTCAGAGCCCGTGGGCCGAGTGGAACGCGCACCTCGTGGAGCTGCTCGCGGTGCACGCTGAAGTCAAAGAGGGCGCGCCCGAGAAGCACGGCCCACTCGTCGCGCTGGCTGGGCTCCAGCAACCGAGCTGTGGTCGCGGCCACGAGCGAATCGAAGAGGACGGAAGCCTAAACGGCATGATGCCCCCGCGGGCGAGGTAGCTACCGCGGTGCGGGCGTGAAAAGCGGCGGCGTCGTGCGCGGCCAGCTCACCCGCGACAGCGCCAATGTGCACATGCGCCCGCGCCATTTCGACGCGGTGGAAAAGGATGTCGCGGCGGCTCCCAATCGCCCCATCTATGGTGCCGGTTGGGTCGGACGAGAATGAGACGGTTCGTACCGGCAAGAGCAAGATCCAGTAAGCCGTATTGCAGGTCGAGGCCTTTGTACAAGTGAACTAGCGCCTCCTTGACGGCATCTACAGGGCGTCAAGCGCGGGAAGCGACAGCGCGTACGCTTCGTGTGGTAGCAAGTAGCGACGTCGGTCACTAGCTCAAGCCGCGTTCGCAGCCAGTCCCGGCGTTGGGCCGCCGAGAGTTCGCGTTCCATGGCTGCGTTGCCTTGGGCGGCCAGCCACTCCGCGATTGACTCTAGGAGTTCTGATCCTGCGAGGAGGAGGCGGAGGGCGTCTCCGTGTGCTACGGACCCACGTAAGGCATTGGCTACGCAAGTCGCGTACATGACGAGTGCTGCCTCGCTGAGGCGGCATGCAGGCGCGTGAGGTCAATGAGGAAGGTGCAGGCCTTGAGTGCCGCGCGCACTTGTGGCCACGAGGGTGGGCGTCGAAAGAGTAGAGAGCCTTCGCGCTCAAGCAAGGCCAGGAGGGCAAGCACGCAACGCTCCGGCAGCGGCCTCTCGGCGTCGAGAGACCGCATTGACCGGGTGCCGTCGGGTAGTAACTGCCAGCTCAAACAGGACACGGCCCCGTTTCAAATGAAATGACAGCAGGCAGTCACGACGGAATAAGTGCTGAGCCGACATCGCAAGCAGCGCCGGGTCAAATCGACGTCGATCGTGCAGGGCACGCGCAGCTCCTAGCCAGCTGGAACGAAATACCCAACGCTTCCTAACACTCCAACATGGACATTGATGGAGCTTTGACGGCCGTAGGGCATAAAGCATACACAAGGCGCATAAATTATTGGGTACGACACGCCGCGGACAAGGTGGGGTGATCATGCGGGCGCGGGCTTGTCGTCCGTGCCGTGGATGATGGACTGAACGAGTTTGTCGAGCATGTACATGAAGGCTGGATTCTCCTTGACCCAGATGATGAAGCGCGTCGCCTGGTGCGGCGTGAGGATCGTTTGGAGCTGCGCGACTTCGGCCTCGAGCGTCTCGTTTTTCTCTTGTGTCGCAATCTCGAAGGAGCGCAGGATGCCCAGGTTTTTGTTGAGGTTCTCGCGCAGGTACTTGATTTTTTCTCGGCGAGAGAAGATCTGCCGCTGCTGCGCCTCCGAGATGTCGAGCTCCTTGGCGAGGATGGCCCAGAGGTTTGCGGGTGCTTCGTCTTGGAGGTGGTCGGGCGACGCCTCCATGGACGCGGCGGCCGCTTGCTTCTTCTTCATGCTGACAAAGTCGCCCTGTTCTACCGAGTAGAGGCACATCTTGGTGACCTGCGTCGGCAAAAGCAGATCCCGGACGCGCTGGATGTGGAAGGCGATGGTTTCCTTACGCTTGTCGCCGTAGTCGCTGTACTGGGCCTTGTATTGTTCCACAAATGTGGCCATCTCGGCTTCGCTCGCGTTGGACTTTAGCAGGTGCTCCATCTTCTGCTTGATCGTGGCCTTCTCCTGGCGCTCCACGAGAATGGCTTCCTTGCCGATTTTCAAGCGCATTTTAAGCTCGATGTTTTCCATTTCGAGCTTTTTCAGCCGAATTTCGTTCTGTTGAATGCGGGCGAGCCGGCGCTTTCGAGACTCGCGCGCCGAGTCGCGGTTCCTTGCAAGCCGCTTCCGCTTCTTCTTGTTCAAGGCGTCCGGGGGCTGCGTTGAGTTGGAGAACGCAGAGTCCTGCGACCCATCCGAGTCCGAACCAGATTCCGAGTCGGATGCAAGGACAGAGTCAAGACTGTTGCTCGTATCTCGCTTGAGAAACGGAGGAATGCCCGACGAAATGGTCTGCATCGGTGGGGGCGGAGGGGCCGTCATATCGACAGGGTTCGGCTCCGTTAGGTCCACAAGCTCTTCTTCCGTCGGAAATGAGATGCTTTGGTCAAGCGGCGCCAAATCTGACGTGAGGAATAGCCAAGAGAACGCGTCTTCATCTCGGAAGATATCACCGCCAGGTGCAGGCTGGGGCGGCATAGCCTCGTGAGGGGCCGCAAAGGCCGTGAGGTCACCAAGAGGGTCTACTAGAGAGGTGTCATCGTTCACATCGCTGCCATCCTTGCGCGTACCCTTCGAGTCGTTCATCGAGGAAGCTTCCATGGCGGCCGCTTTGCCAACCGCGCTGGTCGAATTAAAACAATGCGTTGGGACCACGTGTTTGACTTGGCTTGAGTATCGCGAATTGTATCGAAGTCGGATTACAAATGGGACCTATTTCGTTGCAAGTAGGGAATTTCCGTCGCCACAAGGCGAAAATGCTCAAAAATACTAGCGTCAATAGCTGCAAAGAGGGAGTTTTCTGCAATGACGCTACAGGGGCAAAAACCCGCCATGGCCGAGGACATCAACTCCCACCAGCGTAAGTTAATGTCGAAGTCCACGGTTCCCTGACGATTCAGCAACGCAAAGTGATGGTTTTACCTTGTGCCTCAGCGTTGGCGACGGCGCCTGATCGGAGAGCATCTCTCGGAGCGACGAGGACGGCTGCACGAATCGACGACTCTCCCCGTCGTTATAGACGCCGAGAGTCAGGACAGCAGCTTACATGGTTGACTCTGCACAGTTTTGATAACCGTTGGTGGAAACGTCGGGTGTACGAGAGCACCCAAGAGGCGCTTGAGCGTATGAGGAAGCTTCAAAGGTTCAAATTAGCGTCCTGCTGCCGCCAGATCGCACAAGATTCAAAAACAAGGACTCAGTGAGTCCATTCACAACGACGCGAACGTCTGCAACTTGCACTTGGCTGGTTAAGATTGCACTGTCCATGACACGAATGAACCGCACATGCATTTTGCACCATATCCTCGGGTGACCGTCTCGTGCCAAGGGAATCGGGAGCTGGATACGCTGGTTTTGTGCCTTTGTACAACTGCATGTTCTCGGTCATCTTTCCAAATGATCATCATCGACGGTACCGCGCTGCTTGGTGTGTATCGCGAGAGTTGTTGCCGCTCTTGTCCAGTGAATATATCCATGAATGCGATTCATTTCGGTCATAACGCGGAGTTGATGCCGATGCAACGCATGCTCAGCATGCGGCCGGCCACATGCTGGAAATCCTCTGCAATTCCCGCCATTCCTCATGGAAACTTGGAAATTTGTATGCTAATTGAGCGAGTACACTATTTTACGACGGAAATAATGTAAGCTGAAAAAGCGGAACGCACTCTATGGTGTTCGTTTGGCCTATCCAAGGTCGAGCAATATGAAGTGCCGGAACCCTTTCTGCACTACCGTCTTGACGAACCCGTTCGTGTACTATTGTCCACGATGGATGTGCCAACAGTATCGAGGCCTGGTGCTTACGTGCTCCAGCCAGACCAAGAGCGCCGTTGAGCGCGAGCGGGCAGTCAAGTCGAAGGAACCCAAGCGACGACGCGTGGTTGATGAGCCGGACGAGTCCGTTCGCCCGAAGCCCTTCGCCCGCCGTAACAACCGCATCGACGATGACTCAGATGATGACGCTGACAATGAAATGGAGACCAAACGACCCGCGCCAAAGCCGAAAAAGAAGCGAGCTGCCCCTCCTCCAGTCGAGCTGCAACCGCTGAACCGCCAAGCGCATGTTCCTGGTGGCCGATATGTTGCAGGTTACGCCGCACGAAACAACGCACGACAAGAAGATCCAGTTGTACCATCGCCAGCGGCCACAACCACAACGGATGCCCCGCCACCATCCTTCGTGAGCAAGCCCACGCGCGGCGAAATAAGCCAGATGCACAAAGTCGCGTTTGCGGAGGACAAACCAGCACCGCAACCGATCCTTTCACCTCCACGCAAAGCCGCCGTGGCCGAGCCCATCAAGCCTCCTGCACCGCCCCCAGCGAAACCGACTGTAGCCTCGAAGCCGCCTTCTCCGACGGCTAATCCGTCGCCGCCTCCCGAGGCCCCGACGACAATACGACTGCAAGACTACCTGCAGCGGTCCAAGGTCAAGGCCCCCGCTGGCCGCGCAGTGCCGCCGAGCAGAGCTGCCATCTCGGTCGTCAATGCATATAAGCCGCGCCAGCGCCCGAGCGATCTACTCGTTTCCGACGACGACGAAAGCGCTCCAAAAGAGAAGGCGCGGCCTCGCGACCCCCGGGCGCGCCCCAATGCCATACCGGTGCTCTGCCCGCACGGCCACCAAGAGAACGGTTTTTGCCGGGCGTGCAACAATGCCAAGAGCCTGGCGTCGGCCAAACCCAGCGCGGCCACACCTTCCGCCAGCCCGCTCTGTGTGCACCAGCAGGTACGCAGTGAATGCGCTCTTTGCCGGGCACAGCTTGCGATGAACCCCACGCTTCCCAAAGCGGCGACCACACCGGTACCCAAGTTGGCGGTACCACCGCTCGCAAAGGAAGCCACCAAAGAAGGTTTAAAGGAGTCGCCGAAAGAGGCGCCCAAGGAGGCGCCCAAGGAGGCGCCCAAGCCCCCAAAGGCGCCCGAGAAGCCCTTGACGGAGGCCGCCACCACCGAGTCGTTGTGCCCACACCAGCAGCGCCGCAGCCAGTGCGCCCTCTGCCGCCTGCAAACACCGTCGGTGCCCGACCCGCGGCTGCGCGAAGCTGCAGCGGCGCTGTGCCCGCACGGCCGCATGGACTCGCGCAGTTGCCCGCTGTGCCAGTTCAGTCCAATTCCATTGATCCCCGGAGGCTCGGCAGCCGCTGCGCCAGCCGTCGACATCGATGCATTCCTGCTGTCGGCCATATCTAAGGCGGAGCCGGGCTCCTCCAACATGCCCATAGCGATCCAGGGCTGCAACCACCACCGACCTCCCAGCTACCATGGCCCTTGCCGCCTCTGCGGCGCATTCCAGCCCGACGAGGCAAAGAAGCGCCCGGCAGAGGACGTCAGCGCTCACGCCGGGAAGCGCATAAAGAAGGAGCGCACGCCGAGCCCGGAGCCAACGCCCGCGGTGCAGGCGCCCGCTTTCGTAGACGACGACGAGTACATGAGCAGCGACGACGACGTTGCGTACGACCTGCCCCCCGAGCCGGCCGTCCTCGCGTACTCAGACGCAGAGCTGTACGACATTGTGTGGTTCTTCAGCATTCGGCTGGCCAAGCTGCTGGTAACAATGAAGGAGCCGATCACAGGGCAGTTTAACAAGCTGAGCCACTTCAACGACTTGGTCAAAAACGCGACCAAAATGGCCCGCGATCTCTCGACGCGCTTTCACATTTCGTGCCAGCGGACGCGGGCGACGGTGCACGTGGGCGCCTACACGTGGATGGAGCTCGAGGCCACGAGCGTTGAGAACTCGCACAAAGTGGCGCTGCAAGAGTTGTTTGAGCAGGCCGTGTGGTGGCAGCTGCTCACCAAGAACATTCAGAACGGCAAGTTTGAGAACCTCGCGATGGTCTACGACAAGTCGCGCAATATCGAGGTGGGCCGCCCTCTGTCTGTCTCCTCACGTCGCTGCGTAGATGAGCTGGAAGTTCAGTCGCCTTCCCGATGGTACATACGAGTCGGTCCGTACCATCTACCAAGTGCAGTTCGGCCGTGCAGTGCACGCGGACTTGCGCGAGGCCAAAGCGCGGGCCAACGCCGACGCTTGGGAGCGCCTCACGCGTATCTGCCAGAGCATTTCGTTCTTGTACAAGCCGCAGGTGCCACCGCCCGCGCCTCCAGGGCTCCTGGGCCAGGTGGCAGCAGCCGGCCGCGTAGTCGAAGACGGCTTCATGGAGCTGCCGCAGCCCGACGACACCGTGCCGGACGTGAACGTCGACATGAGCGGGTCCCCACCGCCGATCATTGAGACAACGACGCTGGGCGGTACCCCCGACCGCTTCGACGAGAGCGACGACGACTTTTTCTAGCGTCGACCCCAACCGTTCTAATATTATGTGCGCGTACAGCGTTCACCGATTCGTGTTGCGGGGTCGTCTACCGGTGGAAAAATGGTCCCAGGGGGTAAAATCGTAGCAAATGCACTGCTGGTGGCAGCGAGATGATGACCTTTCGAGCCGGCTCCAGCGGTGATGGGGAAGCAAAAGTTGTGGGCGTAGCCACGTTCTTACGGGGTGTGCACCTCGCCTGGGCTACCTTAGTGCAGAGCAGAATGCTGCGACTTGGTAGTAGCTCAGCGCACAGTTGCGAGCACACTTGTCAGGAGCCAAGTAGTAAAACAGCCTGAAGAACCCGGCGTAGCCAACCCAACACCTCATCCCTGAACTGAGAAGCCTCGGGCACTCTACTTGCCTCTGTCGTCGTGCTCGAAAGAGGCGTGTTATGTGCCTTCGGGTCAGGTTTATACTGAGAAAAAAGGCAGCACTCTTCATTGAAAGGTTACGCATGCAAGATGACGGCGGTCACGGCCGCGAGGAGCAGCGCGGTGGAGACCGTCGTGCTGATGCCGGCGCTTGTACCCGCGGCGGCGTTGAGATCCTTGACGTCGAGAGCCGACATACCCTTGCCCGTCGAGTTCTTGCCGAACTGGCCCGTGGTGTTGGAAATGAGCTTGGAGTCGTCGACCTTCCGCTCGACCTTGGTGAGCGTCGGGAATGGAGCGGCTGACGCCGGGCGCTTGACGCAGTCGGCAGCGGGCGATGAGCACACCTCGCACACCTGCGCGAGAAGCTTGCGACGACAGCCGTTGGGGGCGTCCGCGCAGCGCTTGGTGGTTTCGTAGCAGGGCGGGTTCTCCTTGGCAAGAGCGCTGACGCTCGGAAGGGGCTTCATCGTGCCCGACGACGAGTTGACCATGGCGTTGTACATCTCCATCATCGCGAGAGACCGGGCCTCGTTGGCCGTGCGGTTGAGCGGGTTCTTCCAGAACGGGATGCTTTCCTTGGTCGTCGAGTCGTACTCAACGAGGCCAGCCGTGCAGAACTCGCGGAAGCCGCTGAACGCCTTGCCTGTCCGTTCGTTCACCATGGAGGTGATGCCCACGACGTCGTCGATCGCGATGTACCCGAGCACGTTGAAGGAGAAGGTGCACGTGACACCGTCCGGCTCCTTGCCAAACTCGCAGAGCCCGCCACGTTGGGCTTGGCGACATGTTTCGTCCTTGCGATCGAACGGCTTGGTGTAGCACGAATTCGGGTACGAGAACCAAATGTTGTTTTCGTACGGTGCGCGGGGGTCGTCCTTGCGCGGTTCGCCACCGACGCACGGCCCGAGCTTGGGAAAGCCGTCGAGGCCGTCAATCTCCTTGCACTCGGCGGGGATTTGCGTCCCGATCGGGGTGCACATGCCAAGGTCGAGCGCCACGAATGGGCAATACTCGGCCATCGGCGCAGTCTCGCCAAATTCGGCCACGGCCGCGGTCGGCTGGACGATCGTGATGTCGTAAAACCAAATGTAGCTCATGTTGACCTTGCGCATGCAGTTGGCGTTCACCGACTTGTCAATGCCCTCGGCCTGCACGTACATGAGCGCGCCTTCGACGCTCGCCGTGTTGATCGTGTCCATCGCCGCACGGTAGCGCTGGGTGAAGGTGTCGGTGCCCTTCTGAAAGATCGCCACCCATGCCTCCTTCTTCGTGTCGTACACGGGGGCTGTGGCTTGCACACGGGCCTGCACGCTTCGCACCTTCTTCATCGTCCACTCGGCCGACGCCGCCGAAGACGCGAGGCATGCAAGCGCGAGCGCGCTGATATAACGCACCATGATGTGGTGTGGTAAATTGAAATCTGAACAACTATATCCAAGTATCTATCCGAGTATTTGCAGAGGACCCGCCGGTAATAGCCGCGCTGCAGCGGCGTCGTGAGCAATCGCGACTCACGCCTGTGCAATAAACGGCACCCATTTCGAAGGGACGCGCCGGCCGAATCTGAACGTTCAACTGAAGGACACTCCGCCTGATTGACGCTTGATCAGGAGTGAAAACCGAAACGAGCTGCAAATTGACGCTCATCACGATCCAGCAGACGTCGTTGGCGTGCGTGCCATCCAAAGCTAACCAACACACACCGAAAGAGACGATTGCGCTACCAACGCTCCACGACAGAACCACAATTTTCAACACCCCAGCGCCGTGCAAACGTACAAGTTACTTCGATGCTGGCTCTTGAGCACTAGACGGGGGTTTGCGTAGATGAGCATGGCAATGGCGACATCGAGGCACTTGTTGCTTCCGCTACAACAAAGAGGGCTCTCCAGCTTGGTTTATGGAAGGTCTCGAGTGTAGACCACGCAAGTCATTGCTTGCGCAGATATGTAGACGGCAGTGCTGGATGGTCGAGATCGGGCGTCACTGTGGATGCGGAGTTAAAAAAACAAGACAAATGAGGGTGTGAAGGCAAGAGATTTCGTGGCATATATTAGCTTTTCGCCGCTCGCAAGTGGCAGCTAAATATCACAGTCACAACTAAACTCTATGCATTAGCTTAATAGTCCGAGCCACCGCCGAACATATCCATGCCACCGCCAAGGTCAGCCTCTTCCTCTTCCTTCTTCTCCTCCTTCTTGTCAGCGGCAGCGGCGGCAGGGGCAGCAGCGCCGGCAGCGGCAGGGGCAGCAGCGGCCGACGAGGGGCCACCCGAGGTGATGAGCTCGAGCATCTTGCCGTCCTTGGAGAGGAGGTTGGCGAAGAGCATGGGCCAGTAGGGCTCGACCTCGTTGCCCGAAGCGGCAATGACGTTCGAGAGCGACTCCGACGTGATCTCGGCCTCGCCGTCGAAGAGGATCATGGAGGCGTACGCCACGCAGAGTTCATCGTGTTGTTCCTTGGTCAAAGCCATCTTCTTGTCTTCAAAAAATGAGGTTTGGCGCTATGCCCGGGGCCCACCCACTCAACACCATGCAATAAACCATTGGCTCTCGCCATTTCGCCAGACCTCTACAACCTCATAGGCATGACTATTTATGGCAGGTTTATCCGGATATACCCCAAAGCGAATGCCAGGCGGAAGATGCGAGGACGCTGCCGACGCGGCGAGTGCCCGGCGGCGCGGATGATGGTCCGGACGATTGCGTAGTGGACGCATGGAAATCAAATCTTATACTTTACTGCTACAGCCACGCTCTACCGCGACAACAGCGTCGACTTCTTATGGATCTTGTGGTACGCGGGTCCGGCGTCGTCGATCTCGACCTTGCGATGGACGTACTCGAGCAGGTCTTTCGCGGCCCTAGCGACAGAGGAGGATAAGCCTGGGACGAGACCGACCGGTGTACTTGTAGTAGTTGGTTTCGCTCGAGTTGTACAACATGCAGTTGTCGCACATGAGCATTAGATCGGCCTTGAACGCCGCCTTGTTGGCGTACCCATTCTCATCGATGCGCTTGTGGATCGACGTCAGGTCAACGGGAGTCTTGACGATATCCAGGTAGTCCGTCACGAGCTTCGTGTCCACAGGTTCGTGGAACGGCCATGCGCTGCGGTGGTTTGATAGCGACTTCCACAGCGCCTGCAGTTGCGCCTTGAGGCTCCCGGGTTCGCGGCTCCTACGACATCATGAGTCCCGCATCACGACGCGCATGCAACGCACCCGATGCGGTTGTTGCGAATGATGGTTTGGGACCACCCTGCCTCCTCTACAGCGCGTCAGTCTCCAGCGCGGGTCGATATGACGTACTGACACCCGGGACACTATAGACGTCCACAAGGCGGGCTTCGCAAAATGTCGTGAGGCCGGGGTAGACGACGTGCGCCTTGGAGCGAGCTTGGATCTTCTCCATGATCATCTAGGCGCGCGTGAGAAAGCTTGGACACGGGGCCAGGGACCTTGCGTTGCTGTTGCACCATAGACGTGATATCGAGGTAGTTGATGTGCGTGTGGATGCAGCACTCCATGAGGGTTCCGCCGTCGTAGTCCTTGATGTAGCCGAACCAGTTGGACTTGGGCATGGACACGATCTTGGAAAAGCCTTGTTTCTTGAAGTACCCGATCGCGTAGTTGTCGGCGTACGTGAGAAAGTGCGTGATGCCCTGCGTCTTGACGTACTCCTTGAGGTGGTTCATGAGGCGCGTGCCATAGCCCTTGACCTGTTCGCTCGCCGTGATGGCGCAGAATGCGATTTCGCCAAAGTGATTAGCGAGGAACGGTCGATAGCAAATGCCTCCGACGACGTGTTTTTTGTTCTTGAGGATGACCATCGAGTGATGGTTGCGGTCGAAGACTAGCCGAACGATGTACTCCTTCGGCATCTTGGGAAGTTGCTTCGAAAAGATGTTCTTTAGCGTCATGAGCTGGATCATGCGCTCCGGCGTCCCATCGTTTGTGATCACGTCGAACTCGAGGAGACCGCCGTCTTCTTCCTTCTTGGCCATCTCGTCTCTAGATACGATTGCAGTGGGAGTCACGTCCTCGCTTCGCTTGCGCTTTAGCGACTCATGTGCCTTGACGTCACTTGACGGTGGACATTGTGCGGCCTCTGGGTGCCCATCGTTGCCTTGGCTAGAAGCTCCGGCCAACGTATCTTGAATCGTCGTGTCCGCAGCGGCCAATGGGTGGCTGGTGCCAGCGCCGGCCTCAGCGAAAGCATCGTTGGCGCTTTCACCAGCTTCGTTCGTCGATACTTTCTTGGAAGAGCTTTTGAGGTGCGTCGCACGCGCAGTGGCATCGTCGTTATTGGCGGCTTCGCCCACGTCAACGTCCCCAGATGCATCGATGGAGTTGGGCGCCCTGGTGCTCGTTTGTGCGATAACATCGGCGGCTTCTGCATTGTCCAGGGCAGTACTCGTCTCCTCTGCGTCACTGTTTGAAGCGTTGCTCGTTGTGGCAGGCTTCATGGGCGTCGCAGGGTCTGGCGCGTGGCCCTCGGCTGCTGTCGTCGCCATCATACGAATTTCCAGTGAGTTTTATCGCGGGGGTTCCATCACAAATTTACCCCCAAAATTTCAACCAATGGAAAGCATGGAAATTCTTTTTGACCAGTAAAATCGCTGGAATTGGGCGCCCAAAAGGAAGGCACTTCTCATCGAGGATCCATTCCGCGGAGGAAGGATGCCATTGCCCTGCAGGTACATTGGCATGTACGAGAACGATGCGGACGAAGACACTTCGCATCGTACCTACGTACAACCGATTTGTGAGAGGAATGGGGGCAAAAGCTTCGTTTCTCACTTTGAAGTCATTCGGGCAGTGTTGCCAAGGACAACTTGTGCACATGCGCATACCCACTGCCAGCTGCTTCGCCCATCTTAAGCGACATAATCAACGCGGCTTTCCAGTCCAGTCAACGAGCGTCACGTGCGTTGTTGGATCAAAGCTGAGTGAAGAGAAGCCTCGTTCGACTTTTTTATAACAAATTGCTTATTGCGCTTCATTTTCCAACATTCGCTGCTGCAGAGCTCTCCGACACATCGACATGCACGTCAGTATGTGGTCATATTGAACTCCACGACTGCACACGCGTGGAGATCAACAGCCAAAGATCTCGTGTCGATGCAAGAGTCCGCCTCGCATCGACTACGTTGCAATGCGTATGTGCTCATGAAATGGGTTTTCAGTGGCAGTGCTCAACGTTGATTACTGCATCGGTGGCTACTGGCACCTCGTACTCGATCGCACGACATGAGGCAACTGTGTTGGTCACAGATGAAAAGCATTGAACATTTATGACAATGGAGGAATTTCACCTCCACGTACAAAACGAATGGTATGTTGAAGGGGCTCATTGTCGCGTTTGACCCCCGCATCTTCCATCGCATCGACAACAGAAAATCCGTGGATAACTTGGCCAAATACGACGTGGTGGCCGTCGAGTCCTGGGGCAGCGTGGAGCATGATGCCAAACTGGGACCCGTTCGAGTTTGGCACTGGGTTAGCCATGTGCAAAAGATATCGCTTGTCGTGCTTAAGCTTGAGACCCTCTTTTTCGTCATCTACGATGGCACGCCTTTTATGCCCATAAAATACTTGATGTACTCACATACCAAAGCGCCCCTCAGGGTAGATACTCGAGCCAGCACCACCCGTGGCGCTTTCAACGCCCCCGCATTGGACAATAAAACCCTTCAAGATGCGGTGACACGTCGAGTTTCTGTAGCTCAAGCCCTTTGTGTTGTCGCCGGTCACGAGACCTCGAAAGTTCTCGGCAGTCTTCGGGACCAAGTCCATAAAGAGCTACTAGTACGAGTTAGTGCCGTGTCAGAGACTGGTGAAGCAAGACTCTGACCTCCATCGTGACACGGCCTGCGAAGACGCTATCGATGCTCACATCGAGCCATACATAACGTCGGCCAGGCTTGCGTGTCCATTGATACCTGGTTGGGTCGAGGAGCGACACCAACGCTACCGACTCGGCGCCATCAAGACGCTCGAGGCGTGTAGTCGACATGTTGGCCTCTATGGCTATCTTCATCGTGAAGATACAGAGAAGCAAGATGCAACTGATGACCAACGGGGTGGACTTGGCATGTGGATAACGCGACATCGCCATGAAGTCGATATGCACGGAAATCTCACGGTATTGATTTTGAGGGTGTGTTTGTGGAAAATGATATTTCCGGCGAAAACAAGGTTGCACTTTCTGGTGGTGACGTTTGGGCTGACATGCAAGTCCAAACGAAGGTGTTGCGAAGCACGGTCATATATGTAGGCACAAGGTTCAATTCTACCTATTGTGGTTGAAGAGGAGTCTCTAGTGGTATTGCTTTCGAAGGCCCCCTGTGCAACGTTGCGTTGTGGCTAGTATGAAAAGGCCAGGTCACTCGAGCAAATTTGTTACGAGTTTTTGCTGAGCCAAAACTCAAGCCATCCTACAGCATTCTCGTTTCCTTTGCAATGAAGCCAAGCACTCTACAGCTCCGGGCCGCGAGTGCCGCCGGTAGCTTTAACTCCTCCCTGACTAACGCGACGACACTTGTCTCGAGTGACGGGAGCGTCGACAGCGGCATCCTCACTGTCGTTGCCATCACGCTACCCGTGATTGTGCTCGGCATTGCGCTGTCCTACTGTGCTGTGCGGCGGTTCTCAAAGTTGCCCGTATCAACCCTTGTGCCGTCCATTGCTGTCACCAGCACGTACCGTGCGTCGCCTGGGTACGCTTTAGGGCCAATAACGCCTACACCAACCGCGTCGGTGCGAGACGCTTGCTTGGTACGAACGCAGCTCACGGAGCTCCAGTCCGAAAGCTTGTCGTCGCAGTCGGACGTGCCATTTCTAGAAGAAACAGCGTCCCCCACCGGTCCGCCGACGCCGCTCTGGCCTCCGTCGCCGGGCCTAACGCCGCCAACAAGCTTGCACTTTGGTGAAGTGTCTCGGGTGCCGTCCTTTTACACATCTCGATTCACGGACAGGTCCCTGCGGTACTCAGTCAATTCCGAAGCAGCAAGCGAGCGCGATACGACGCTGGACGCACCAGTGCGTGATAGCTGCCCCTTCAACCAGTTCATTGGCAGTCCGTCCTCATTGCTCTAATGCTTCAGTATGGGCATCTGGGCTCGTAAACTATTCTACTAAGCTTTTATAATAGCAACTGCAGGTGTTGCACTGGCGTGAGCTAATTGCGCAATTTCTTGACGATGTAAATACCAGATATAAATGCTCAAAACGGCACGGGGATTTATTTGTAGTTACGACTGGACGTGGTGTGCAACATGGAAAGTTAGTCGAAGATTTCACCGCCATCAGCTAAGACGACCGATTTCTCAAGACGGTCGCCATCCCCCGAGACACCCGCAGCCTCCATGGCGTCAACGACGGCAAAGCCGTCAACAACTTGACCAAAGACAACATGATGACCGTTCAAATGTGGCTGGGGACTGAGCATGAAGCAGAATTGGGCGCCGTTGGTGTTGGGTCCCGCGTTGGCCATCTGCAGCACGTACCGCTTGTCGTGCTTGAGTTTTAAACCTGCGGTCTCGTCCTCTGCTCGCCGCTTAGGACTTCACGACGCTTACGAAACCACATACCGAAGTCACCGCCGTAAATGCTCTTGCCGCCGGTGCCCGCGCCATACTCCCAGTCGCCGCACTGCACAACAAAGTTGGCGAGGATCCGGTGACATTTGGAATTTTTGTAGCTGTAGCCGCGAGCGTTGTCGCCCGTCACGAGGCCGCGGAAATTCTCGGCCGTCTTCGGCACAATGTCCATGTACAACTAGCGCAGGGCATCACAGCCAATACTACACCGGTAATTACCTCGGCCGTCACACGTCCTGTCGGTACGCCATCGATCTCGACGTCAATCCAAACGTACCGGCGGCCAGCCTTGCGCGTCCACGGCCGCGCTGCCAACGTCACGACCGGCAGATCCAGCTCTTTCTGCTCTTCCAGCTCTGCGCTATATGGGCTTCGGGGCGGCGATTCGTGCGAGATAATGCTGTACATGAAGCAGCCGTAGAGCACAACGCTGAGAAGAATGACGAATGTCATCACGGGCGTGCGCCAACCGCGGCGGACCTGGGCAACCATGCCAGTCCCTCAAATTTCGAAGTATCAAATTTAACACGGCGTCATGTCTAACCGAAGTTTAAGCGGCTAATCGAAGATCTCGCCGCCTTCAAGAAAAGACACGGTGTGGCTGAGGTTGACACCGTCTTGGTCGACGCCGGCGGCCTCCATAGCGTCGACGACAGAAAATCCTTCGACGACTTCCCCAAAGACGACATGATGGCCGTTGAGATGCGGCGTCGCCTTTAGCATGAAGCAGAACTGGGATCCGTTCGTGTTGGGACCGGAGTTGGCCATCTGCAGGATGTAGCGCTTGCTGTGCTCGAGTTTAAGGCCCGCAGGCTCGTCATCTACGACGGTGCGTGGCTCCACGAGCTTGGTTAAAGTTCGAGGGTACCGAATTTGCCGCCGTAGATGCTCTTGCCGCCGTAGCCCTTGCCAGTTTCCCAATCACCGCATTGCACGACAAAATCCTTGATGATGCGATGGCACGTGGCGCCTTTGTACGTAAAGCCTGCAGCATTGTCGCCAGTCACTAGGCCACGAAAGTTCTCGGCGGTCTTGGGCACAATGTCCATGTACAGCTACAAGCGAGGTATATTGTACCATGCTGTTGGTTTCACGATACCTCGGCAGTGACGCGGCCGATCGACTTTCCATCGACGGCAACATCGAGCCATACGTAGCGACGACCAGGCTTGCGCTTCCAAGACCGAGGGGGTGCGATCGGTGTCGTGGAAACCGGTAGTACCTCGAATTGCGCGGCATTCTCGCGAAGAGCAGCAGGCGTCGTAGGCGTGAGTGCACGTTGCATCCATATGAAATAGACTACCATGACGCACGCCACGCATGCGCTAATGAGCTTCGTCACATTAGCCGCACTGCCTGCAGGCAAGGCTTGTTGGCGGCGACCCGTCCGTGGAAGCATGCTTGCGGTTGTGATAAAATCGCATCTAGCAGAGGTGCGTGTTTTAAGTGCGGTTTTCAAAAGTGTCCAACCTCATCAGTCCACCAACTGCTCTCGTGACTAAGTCTTCCAAAGGAACCAACGGTGGACGAAATGTTGCAATATTGCAATTATAATCGCGCCAATTCCGTCGAGTTGTAGCTTAACATTTCCGGGAATGCCCGTAGTATTGGTACACCCACGTTGGGTGGCTGTGAAGACATCACCAACGATGGCTTAGCGGCACAAAGTTGATCTCAACCTGCAATCGACAACAGCGGAGCCGTTTTCAACAGGAATTTTTATTCGAAGGGGTGGCGATGGGAACACGGGCTGATGGCATTGTGATACTTACCCAATTAACATTACTAAAGCATTTAAACTACACGTATAGTTAACGTCCAAGAGGCAATAAAGACGTCCACTTCCGGCTTGTTAACTTCGTTGCGTTTATACCTTTTCCTTGCGAAGTAGACCGAGAATAGCTTCCGATACTTCCGTAGCTTCCCACCATGGCACGAGGAGCTCACAAGTGAGGGTGACGTTATACCACTCGTGGAAAATCAAAATGCCTTTCGGCAGTTGCTCTGTGCTTCGCGGGGCGGGCCTGCAATGCAATCCACATGCTTTGAAAACTTGGTCCTGGTTGCCGAGAAGCAACGATTGCATGAGCAGGGAAAACACTTCATTGCATCAGCACTTGCGCCACTCGCATGTATCCAGCACGACAGGCTTTATACACCGCTACCGAGACGATACTTGTGTCGAAAAGTATTCACCTCGATCCATCTTTCAACATTGCGTGACTGGAAAGTCGAGACGGCATGGTTCGGTGCCTAGTGAGTCACCACACCATGCCTTTGAGCTCACATCAGAAAAATTTACATCGATATGGGACGTGGAAGTGCACGCGAACCCTCAGCAGCGTGGTTCTTGCGTCTCTGATTCAAGCTCCCGTTGAAGCTGGGACCGTGCGCGTCGTAGTGCAAGACAAGTTACGACACAGAGAAATAGAACAATGCCCACTCCCATGAGGTCGTTGGTCAACGTCCTGACAAGCCTACGAGATGCTGACGCATAGCAAACAAGCACTTGAACTTTGTCTTCCTTTCGGGCACACGATGGCAAACGACCCAGCGAAGCTGAACAAAGCGGACAAAGCAACGGAGACGGCGGATGCGACGGTGACGAGCAAAGTAGTCGACTTCGAGGACAAGCACATCTATGCGCTGCGCGAGGGTGTATGCGGGAGCAAGGTCTTCGTGAGCACGCACCAGGAAAAGCGCACGACAGTCAAGCTGACCGGGGCGTCCGCAGACATTGAGCGCATCACGGCTGAGGTGCGCCTCTTCAAGCTCGGGGGACGCCTCTTGGAACTGAACCGCGACAGTTCAAATGCGGCGGCGGCTGAGGGTCGAGTGCTCATGGAGATCTTCTTGAACGAGTCGCAGCCGCTCCGTGCCATGGAGTCGGTCGGTGACAGTGATGTGGTGCTCGAGGATGGCACACTGCACACTCACGCGACAGTGGAGAAGATTGGGTCGGGAGCCATGTACCTGCACTTTGCCAAGGAAGTCGACATGCAACAGCTGCACACGGTGCTTCGCGGCTCGGGGCTTATTCAGCTGGATGCACCGAAATTGCGCGTGCAAACTGCGCTCCAAGTGGACGTGGTGGGCTCAGGCTCCACGCGCTTTCACACGCACCAACTGTCAGCGGCGTCCATTTTGACTAAAGTGACGGGCTCGGGCGACATTCTCTTTGACGCAACCAACTTGGCCGTGCGCCAGCTTGCGTCTGTAATCTCGGGTTCGGGCGCTATCCGCTACCACAATGCTGGTACGGTGGACCAGCACACGATGGACGTGTGCGGATCCGGCAAGGTGATCGCCACGTCACTGCTCTCGGAGCGCGCGCTTGGGTCTGTCACCGGAAGCGGCGAAGTGCTCACTCAGGCGCTCAAGGCTCTGGACGGCTCAGTTTTTGGCTCGGGCTCATTTAAGGTTTGCGAGCCGTGGCCAGAGCATTTGGCTGTGACACCGCGCTATGAAGCCACACAGCATGTCGCCAAGAGTTTCACGCCGCATGACATTCCGACACGCGATCTCAAGTTCGGCTTTCAAAAGCAATTCAATTTGTTTGGCAACGCCATCTCGATCAACTTCGACATTTAGGCTAAAAAGGAGTAGTAATTTTGCACGATAATTTTTCCACCGGCATCACTGTACTACACCCAACGGTTTGCAGCCTTCAGCATGGACATAGAAATCTATAACCACGCATTCGCCGTTGAACGCAGCGCCGCGCTCGAGCCATTGCGGCCTAGGGTAGTCAAGGGTTCAAAGTGTGGCAGAAGCACAACCTTGGCTGGTGGGGGTGACATGACCACCAACCACTGCTACAATTATCTACTGCAGCAAACATCATGCGGCAGCGTCCAGAGCGATCTGTCCCATGCAACGATGCATGTAAACAGGTCAAAGCTATCAATTGAAGCGTAAGAGCCATCACTCGGCTCGCAATGTTCATTGATTTTTCAACAACAAACGCTCCTAAATTCGCTTGTACACATCATTCGAGGGCACAGTGTCCTTTACAAGCGAAGCCACGTCGTGCTCGGCCGGTGCAGTCCACTTAAGTTGTACGAAGGAAGTCATAACGAAGAAGATACCGTTGAGCAGCAGCAATTTCCAGGACATTACCGTTGCGGCGGCGAGCCCACCAATGGCATGCGGCTGGTGCACCTCGCGGTAGATGTAGTCAAGCGACGAAACAATGATAAGGGATCCGGTGAAGGCCGATGCGAGGACCAGTGGCGTGCGCCGGTGTAAGCATAGGTAGCCCACAAGTGCCATGGTCAAGAGGCTAGCAACAAATGCAAATTCACGGGGCGCGCCCACGCTGAAGACGAGGATGTACGCTCCTAGGTAGCCAGCCAGGGCGCCAACGCAAAACTTGCCAAATACGGGGGCAAACCACGAGATTGCAACGGCCCCGAGGGAGAGACCGAAGCTGATGGCATAAATGCCTCCGGTGATGTGAGTGAAATAGGAAATACTTTCGTCGGAAAAGACGAGAAACGTGATCAAGTGCGAGCTGAAGCACCCAGAAAATCGCAGGTACTTGTAGCCGGCAAAGCCCACGACGAGCGCAAGACCGAGATAAAATACGTTTGCTGCGAGAATGTATAGATGATCTGCGTCGCCTGACATGTTGGAAGGTGGTGAACCCGTGGCAAATTACTCAATGAACGGTCAGTCCCCTTCTGCCTAGAGTAGATATACAGTACCGTACATGAACCTAGAGTAGTGATGCAGTGTAAATGGACGATGCCACGCAGCACAGGTGGCCGTGGGAATGCAAAGACGCCCCATTTCGCTTCTGTCGCAACCAAAACTATTTAGTATTTACTTGAGATTTGTATACGACATCCAATTTACTTTATACCTTGGTCCTGGTGTAATCCGGTTGCAGGACCAGAATGGCTCGTAGCTCCACTCGATTTTTATTACGAAAGTTTTGTTTGATGCACTGTCAAGTTCATTAAAAATAGTCTACAGGGCCACGCAGCTGATATCCAACGCGTCTACAAAATATTTTTATTCTGTTGTTGAACTGAGTCCATTGAGATATTAAAATAGTTATTTTTTCCATGACACAGATCACGTGTCAGCTTTCAGGTAGCAATTCTGGAATCCCAGTCTCCGCAATTCCGAGCTCTTTGCTTTTTGGATAAAATTGTACCCTGAGGATGGACACACGGCTCCACTGGACGTCAGGAACTCACCGTCGAGCTCAATATTTAGACCGGGGAATCAACAAAACCAGTCCCATCCACCAGACAGCCTTGTGGACATGATAGTCACACGCGCGTGACGTGATTGACGATCGTCTTGGGTTTGAAGGCACGATGTGATTTGGGGACGCAGTCGTCGTTGAGGAATGCGCTGCACGCTGGAATTTGGGATCTGGCATTTTCTGAGGTCCAGGTCCGGTTCGACCCGAAGTGGCGGCGCCACCCAACTCGCGTTGCGTCTGGAAGCCGCATTTAAACTAACCCGACGGTGTATATGCAGTCGCTGGCAACATCTAGCTACACGTTGTGACACTTTCTAAGGGTTCTACTCTTCCAAGTCGGCGATCTTCCAGCGGCTTTGACGGCCGGCGGCGTAGATTTCCATGAGCGTGCGCTCGAACTCGTTCTTGGTCATGAGCTCGCGGTACTTGTTGTGCAGCATGAGCGCTGCGCGCGCGTCTTCGATCGAATCGTGCGTCTCGAGCTGAATGTGCGCCTTGAAGAGGTACACCACGAGGAAGCGCAGCGCAATCTTGCGCATGTTGGGTTGCTGGTAGAGCTCGACAGTGTCGATCACCTAGAGCGCGTGGGCCCTCTCATGGCGGGCCGTGAAGGCACCTGGTCAGGGGGCACGAAGAGATTTACGATGCGAAAGTCTTTGCCCAGGCCATGACCCACAAACAAACAGCCGCGGTCCACGAGGTACCGGAGTTTCATGTACGCGGCCTTGAGGGGCACGACGTGGTGGCGGCTGACAGCCGGGTTCAGGTCGTCCGCCACGAGCCCGCTGAAGCGCGTGAGGTAGTCCACGACCTACAAGCCAAGGCGCTGTCAGCGGCTGCGGTCAGAACAGATCGCACGGGCTCGCTCGATAGAATGTAATCGTCCACAAACACGACGTTCGTTTCGCCATGGATCAGCGACACGCGGGCGAGGGCCTGTCGGCTCTCCTTGGTCACAATGCCTACGTCCACCGTCAGCGCCATTGCGCCTGCCGTCGCCCCTACGCGTGCCGTCCGTTTGCAGTGTAGCTTCTTCCATCTCCACGATGACAAACTCCGTATCGATGGCGACGCGATCACCGCGCTGCGGCAACGTCGCCACGTCCAGTGGCTCGGCCGAGCCAACGCCCACCGCCGGAGCGTGAAAGACCGACGACGGGATGGCCACCGCGGGCTCGAGAGCCGTGCTTCCGCCCTGCAGCGTCGCGCGCCTTCGGTACACAAGCACAGACGGGTACTTCCACGGCACATGAAACGCGACGGCGTCGAGTGCGACGGTCGGCGTAACGCTGAAGTCGTTGAAGAGGAACCAGTTCTCTTCGGGCGCTTTGTTCGGCGTCTCGGGCCCAAGGATGTGCGCGATCTACGCCCGCTCAGAGCGCCGCCGCGATCTCGGACGTACGAGGTGGGCGTTGGGACCGCTCACGAGGTGGCTCTTCCCGAGGTCCCGCACCACTGCGGCGGCGACGCCCGCGAGCACAAAGTCGTCCGGCGATGGCGCCCAGTCGTCACCCGACGGCTCTTCCACGACGACAGCGCCGTCGACGAGACGCACGCGGAACTGCGTCGGCACCCAGCTCGCACCAGTTGCCTTCTCCGTGGCCCAGAGCTCCTTGATGTCGTCCTGGCCAAGCCAGCTCCCAACGCCCGTCTGCAGGCAGAGCGTGTCGGCTGGCAGTTCCTGTAACGACGCCTGCAGCACGTCGCCGAAGCTGGCGTCTCGTGCAGCGCCGCTAGCGACCTCGGGGTACTGGAGCGTCACCCGCTCGAGGTCCGCGAGCGCTAGCGTGTCGATGAGAAAGCTGAAGAAGGCGTCCGCGCGCGGCACGATGGAAGCTGCCGTGTCGAAGAGGCCGAGGGCCACTGCGGCGGGCACCTGCGGGTATGAGCGTTGCCGCTGGACTACCGTACCTGGCGCAGTGTCGTGAGGAGGTTCGTGGCCTGACAGCTCTTCGCGTGGCGGGGGGCCTTGGCGGCCGCCTCGTTCATCATGTGAAAGAGAAAGCCGAGCTCGCACACGACGCACACCGGTGCGTCGCACAAGTGCTGCAGCGCATGGCCCCGGACGCTTGGCAAAAAGTAGAGAAGCTGCAGCAGCGCGTTCATATACGAGAATGGCAACGTGTTTTCGAGGCCCACAAAGGGTGTTGCGTTGTGCTTGGCAAAGTCAAACATGAAGCCGTCCATACCGTGCTTGCTCATGCGAATCTCCTTGTATTTGTACCTAGAACACGACAATCAAAGTCGGCTCCGTCCAGCTCTTGTACCGCGGGGGAACGTGGCACGGGTCCGACTCGTCGAACGACTTGGCCTGCGCGACGCGGTGGGTGATTTTCTTGTCGACGAAGCGGGGGTCGACCGTCGTGAACGCCGCGGTTCGCCCGTGGCCAAACACAAACGAGTTTTTTAAGACGCCGCCGTGCTGCGTGAAGCCCTAGTCGTACGTGAGTGCCGCCGCAAAGTTTGCGAGCGTACGATGGTCCCCTTTTGCTGCACACGGCCGGCAAATGTAGGGTCGAGCACCTTTATGGGCTTGGGCGCCACTACGAGCGTGACCTCGTGCTTGAGAGTGCTGTCCATGTTTGGTGGAAGCCAGCTCGAGAGCGGCGGAATCGGCGCGCCGTAGGCGTTAATCGTCGGGCGGAAGAGGTACCGCGACGCTGGTGCCGGCTCGAGCGGTGAGAGCGCGAGCGGCGGCGCTTGGTATGCAGTGGGAAACGCCAGCGCCTCGAGTGGGTCGTCCAGCAGCGCGCGGGGGTTAGCCGCCTGCGAGCTGTCGAAGAGCACCACTGTGCCGTCGTTGCAACCTGTCACGAGCAGCTCACCCGACGGCGCCACGGCAAGCGCCGCCACGTTGCGCGCCAGCGGCCCGACGGGCGAGTACTGGTACTGCCCTGGGTCTTCGATGTCGAACAGGTAGAGGTCGCCATCTGGGTTCGCCGCGTAAAAGTGTGTGCCTGGTGCGTGCGGCTGGAACTGCACGAAGCTCGGCGACGTCGTGGCTGGGAACGGCATTGACTGCACAAGGCCCATTGTGCGTAGATCAAAGAGCTTCACGAGCGGATCGGGGTAGATCTACGCGGCTGTGAGCAGCTGCGGCCGCAGACGCCGGAGCCGTGACACCGGTTCGAACGTTGGGCCACTGAGGCAACGCTCCCAACGCCCGACCTGCAGAAGGCAGCTGGCGAAGCGCAAGACGTACCTTCACAGGTGCGTTCTTGTCGTAGGGATTGATGGACCGGGCCGAAACGCCGCAGGTGATGATGTAGTGGCCGTACATGTCCATGGACACGATGTTGCCCGCGTGAGCGTTGGGGATGGAGCACTCGACGCGGTGCGAGCGCAACCCGGCATCGAAGAGGTCGAGTTGCCCCGTGGCACTGCCAGCGCAGATCATGGGCGCGTCTTCGTGGGATGCAAGGGCCGTGATGGCAATCTTGCTCCCGTGGTAGAAGTCCATGGACCACACGGGCGTCGGCGTTTTGTGCAGCGGGTGGCTGAGTTGCCCCTGCAAGTCGTACGCCGCGACGCACCCGACGCTGTTTCCGAGCAGCAAATGGTCACTCGCCTTGTGGCCGTCGTACGGCCGGAGGTGGCCGCATGTCAGCGACCCCCGCGAGCCGTCCACGGCCACCGTATCGTTGTGCACGCAGCCACGAGACCGGAAGACTGCCATGGACTTGGAGATTGCGACAATACCACTACATCAAGGTTGCATAAATGATTTCGACTAGTGGCGTACTCGTAGCAAGGAATAATATGCTTGATGGCACCCGTGTTTGAGACGACGCTTGAGTATTTCTCAAGTGTCGGAAGCAAGTGTGCCGTCAAGCGTCCCTATGTAGCAAACGTGTGTTAGTTATATAACGACGTAGCACGGTGTACATTGGCGTGGCCAGTCCACACAAGCTCCTGGCACTGGTCAAAGGCTACTGCAGTGCAGCCTTGATTGCTGCCGCCGGGCGCAAGGCGTACGATCTCGCTCCACTCCTCATTCTCAGGGTACTGGTCGTAGAATTCGTAGCCATGGGTCGTTGCCTGGTGCAGCATCATGCCGTGGCCTGGCATCATGTGTCCATGCATCCTCGCGCGTGCCAAGATACGAGCGAGAAAACGAAAGTGCCAGGGCCATTGTCATCTTTCAATTTTATTATGCCTGCGTTTGTATGTCACGGCTTTGTATTTTTGACATTGCACGGGATTGGTCAAATCCGGATTCGCCCAGGAGTCCCGTGGTGTCGCCTTCGGCATTTGCCGCTTTTAACGAGTCCTCACGGACAAGCTGTAGCGCCGGGGCCAGGCGTCGATTGCTCGCAGGCACAACCTCCGTGTCCGTGTGCGTATGATGCTCTTGCAGACAGCCTTGGAATTCTGATTGTTCCAGGCACAACGAAGCTTGGGAATCGAACTTTGAATTGAATGCCGAATTTAAAAATAATGGGTGCGTAAAATGCCGAATTCGGCTAAACTCGTTCGCGGTCGGAAAAGCGGTGGCATGGTTCGTGTGGCCGTCGTCGGGTGCAGCCATGGGCAACTCGACGCGATGTACGCGACGATTGAGCACATCAACTCTATGGAGCCGGAGCGACCAGTTCAAGTGCTACTCTGCTGTGGGGACTTCCAGAGCTTCCGCAACGAGACTGACATGCATTGCATGGCCTGCCCGCCCAAGTATAAGGAGCTTGGCGTGTTCCACGAGTACTACTCAGGGCGCAAAGTGGCGCCCGTGCTTACGATTTTCATCGGTGGCAACCACGAAGCTTCCAACTACCTGCAGGATCTCTACTACGGGGGGTACGTGGCGCCCAACATCTTTTATCTTGGGTCTGCGGGTGTCGTGAATGTCAATGGTCTACGGATCGCGGGTCTCTCTGGCATCTACAAGTCCCAAGACTACACGTTCGGCAACCACGAGGCCTTCCCGTATGACCAAAGCACGATGCGCAGCATCTACCACGTTCGCGAATTCCAAGTTTATCAACTTGCGCACCTCCGGGGCAAGTCCCCGATCGACATCATGCTCTCGCATGACTGGCCGCGGGGCATCGAGCGCTACGGCCGCACAGACGTGCTGCTTCGGAAGAAATCGTTTTTGCGCGACGAAATCGCGCGTGGCGAGTTCGGATCACCGCCGGGTGAGTACCTCCTCCACACGCTGCAGCCCAAGTACTGGTTTTCGGGCCATATGCACGTCAAGTTCGCCGCTGTCGTGCACCATCCCACGCCACCCGACGCTCCGGCGCCTGGCAACTTGACCAAGTTCCTCGCGCTAGACAAGTGCCTGCCGCACCGCGATTTCATGCAGATCACGGACATCACCCCCAGCGGGCCGTGTCCCGCTACCGACACCGTCACGCTCAACCTCGACCCCGAGTGGCTCGCCGTGCTCCGGGGCACGCACCACATTGCGTCTAGCATTCGGCTGCGGCCGCGCGTGCCCGAGGAGGAGATGGCCATCGAGGCCGCGGACGTGGCGTGGGTGACCGCCCGGCTGGAGGCGCTGGTTGACGGCTCACCTGAGCGCGCGGCGAACCCACTGGCGTGGATCCGTCCCTTCGAGCTGACAGCGCCACCGGCGTATGCCCCCCCAAGTCCCGTGCCATGCGTGGGCAACCCGCAGACCGACGCGCTCCTCGCACTGCTCAAGTTGCCTCACGTGGTGACATTGCCATACGTGCCCCTGGCTGCAACCAGCGAGGACCCCAACAGCATCGACATAGACGTGGACGACGAAGACACGGAGCAGCGGACCGAAGCCGGCAGCGTGGACCCGAAGGGCGAGGGGAGCAGCCTGGCCAGCTTTAATGGCCCTAAGCAGCCGACCGCCGTAGAGACACCGAACGATCCGAACGCGCTGGACATTGACGATTTGTAATCCAACATGGACCTTCTACGTGCTTTTTTTATGCGGTGCTAAGGACGATGGCGACGACCGGTCAGGACGTTCCCAGTCATGCAATCGTCTGCGCCATTCGATTAGCAGCGGTAGTGGTTGAACCCGATACTGCGACACGCTCTTGGCGCATCACTGCGATCGACGAGGAGGCTCCGACGAAGTCCTCATCGCCAAGACCCCTTCGAGGCGTTCGTCACGGCTGCCGGACGACCGTCCCAACAGTGCGACTACGTAGGAACCTGGGACTAATCCGCGAGGCTCAAGTCAACGTTCAAACAGGCCCTACGATTACGGTAGTTGCCACGACAGTGTGGGTGGAATCTGAATAAATCAAGCTACATCTCGGGTTCTCTATAGTGGGCTAGACGGGCGTGGGACGTGGCCGGGGCGTTGGACCGCTGTTTGCTCGCCAGGAGGGGTATTGAACCAACTAACGCTATGCAAGGGTGGGCTTGAAGCGCCGAGCCGCGGGACTGCTCCGTGGCCACTGGGGATTCAACGCACGAGTCGTTGGTGGCCAGGACGACAGACAGGACGTGATCCAAAGCGCTCTTACCACCTGGAGGGCATCCATTTGTAGCGTTTAGTTTACAAGTGCCAGATGGGACACAGTGGGATTGCCACTCGCTCGCCGAAAAAGCCCGGCACCGCGCCAATCCACGTACGCCACCTGTTCAAGTTATCCGTGAAGTTTACCCGCACTCGGTTCTCAGCCGCTCCCCGGATGTCTGCGCGGCGCACCGCTGGCCACGCTCATTTCCCAATTCGACTCCGACATGTTGGCCCTCATGCCCTTTGACCACCCTGCCACCGACGACCTCGACTTTGACCGGCTCAAGATTGACGACGAGTTCTGGCGCCGCCTCCTTGCGCTTGACGCCGACCTCGCGGCCACGGCCCCCGCCAAGAAACTCCACGAGTGCAGCTTCTGTGGCAAGCGCTGCAAATGCAACTCGGAGCTCGTACACCACATGCGAACGCACACGCAGGAAAAGCCCTTTGTCTGCACCTTCGAGGGCTGCAACAAGCGATTTACGCAGAGCTCCAACTGCACGGCGCACATTCGGTCGGCGCACTACGGCGTCAAGGCGTACGCGTGCAAGTTCCCTGGGTGCACCAAGCGCTACAGCCACAGCACGTCGTTGAAGGAGCATTCGTACACGCACACGGGCAACCGTCCGTTCGTGTGCGATGTGTGCGGCAAGGGTTTTGGCCAAAAGGTCAACTTGATCCGCCACAGCAAGACGCACATCAAAGCCATCTGAGGCTCCCGATTCATATGTACTCTACTCGATAAATATTTAAAATAGAACGTCGCGACTAGGCCTCCCTTATCATCGACACGAGTGCTTCTTTGTCTTTTCCCATCGCGGGTGTAAATGGCCGCAGAAGGAGGACATAGTTGGCTGTCCCTCAAGCCCATAGCACGGCCCTGATATTCATGAGCGATTGGGGATGCTCCTAACGCTGCGGGGCACCGGGGCGCTAGGAATTTGGCTGTACATATGAAGTTGTTGCAGTATGATCTGGGGCCAGCACGGCTTGGGAAACAGTAATCACCGGCTGGCCAGGTGGCATGGACGAGGACGACGGCTGGGTGGCGCCTCTGGTGCGATGTCTGGCGGGGAAGCTTCGGGCTCCGGTAATCAACACCCGAGCTCGAGTGGTTGGCGATTTCGGGGCTTTCGTCATCGGCGCCTGTCGGGTCAAGCAAGCCACGCATTACTTCGATAACTCAACAGCGTCGCGTGCACCGCCCCATTTCGCCCGCACGGCGCGAAAGTATACAGCGGCTTCCCTGATTTTTCCGCCAAAAATCGTTGTAATGGTTGAAAACTGGACACAAGTGCAATCAAAGCCCCTCCGAGTAATCCAATGTTGAATTAATTGTCCATAGACAGGGCCACGACAAGATCAGCCGCGCTTAGTACACCAGGCTGGGTCCACCCATGGAGCGCTCGTCGGCAGTTTCGGCTCTCGTGCTTCGAGCCACAGGTTGGGGTGCCACGGCCCTCGTGGTGTACATAAGGCAACCCCCATCACGAAACTAGTCTACGGACCGTTGCCGCCTCATGTCTCCTCATCGCCAAGAACTCGTTCTTGAAGCACGATTACTGTATTTTCTCTATGCCTCGACCTGACAGCGCTGACTCAACAACGACCGTCGGTGACAGGAACTGTGGCACTGTAGGGTGTTCGAGGCGTTCGATCGCTCTTCGGGTTTTGTTAAGTAAGCGACTTTCGTAGTCAAGAATCAATCTTGAGTTCTCTTCATCCACTGGCTCTTCTGGGTCAACTCCAGGACGCTTCTTTCGATTCCCAGCCATTCGTCGGGTGGTAAGCTCCCCGTGTGACTTACATGACACTTCACACATGACGTTATTCAAAAACAGAAATCGAATCGGTGTCGGAGGTATGTTGCTGTAGAGGTACAAACAAGTCTGCTGGGCCAATGCTTATGAGGCCGGATCCAAAGCTTATGCAAATAAGGCCGGATCTTCGTTCATTCCTAACAGAGACGAAGCGAGTGGCACTCTGTGTACTGTTTACATAATTTTGTGTGACCGATTGCTGATCCAACAGTTCGGCACCTATATTCCAATTTGCCGTCTTCGAACATCATCAAATATGCTCGCACTTATGAACGAGACGACGACTGACGACTTCGACTTCGACCGGCTCAAGATCGACGACGAGTTCTGGCGCCGCCTCCTTGCGCTCGACGCCGACCTTGCGGCCACGACCCCCGCCAAGAAACTCCACGAGTGCAGCTTCTGTGGCAAGCGCTGCAAATGCAACTCGGAGCTCGTACACCACATGCGAACGCACACGCAGGAAAAGCCCTTTGTCTGCACCTTCGAGGGCTGCAACAAGCGATTTACGCAGAGCTCCAACTGCACGGCGCACATTCGGTCGGCGCACTACGGCGTCAAGGCGTACGCGTGCAAGTTCCCTGGGTGCACCAAGCGCTACAGCCACAGCACGTCGTTGAAGGAGCATTCGTACACGCACACGGGCAACCGTCCGTTCGTGTGCGATGTGTGCGGCAAGGGTTTTGGCCAAAAGGTCAACTTGATCCGCCACAGCAAGACACACACAAAGTAGATTACCCCATCAAAAGCTTATTTAATGCAATTCTTGCCTTCGGACCTGTAACTGCTGCAGTAACAGCGTTCAATTGTCTATGCCGTTAGAAAAGTCGGCCACCACAAGGCAACGTGATTTGTACCCAAGAACAAAGTGATCGTTATCGTCCCACGTGCGGCGGCACAAGCCTCAGCATAGCATTGGAGAGTTACTGCTCATATATATACATGCAATAGTGCTCTACAGGGCAAGTATATGTAGTATTAGTTGTGCTACAGTAATACAAGACAGCCGAGTCGTGCTGGTTCGCTCGATTTCAATGAGGCAGTTCGGGGTACTGTAAACTTCGAAGATCACAACGCATACATTGCACATCTGGAACAACACTTTGCATCTTATCAATCGTTCAGCGTATCATCCGGAGATGAGTTAATTACAAAGGTTTGGTTAACTAGATTCCATTTGTATCTACATGAGCACAATTTATACAGTCATACACATGTGCACGACGATGCAGTTGACGCAATGCAGGAAACAGGTGCCGAAGTAGTTCAATTACTAATTTATTTGTAAAAATCTTAGTCTGAATAGGGTTAGGGTGTTCTGACCACAGAATAAGATTCCACTAGCATGTGACGGGTGTGTGGTCGCATCCAAAATCGCACGTCGGACGCAAGTGACCGGCGGACCGCAGCTGAGCCTCCACCCTCGCTTTGGGTGGAACTTGCGGCTCTGGGCCAAGACTTGGTGCATTGCAACGGCTCCCGAACACACCGGCCGCGGCCTCAGATACAAAGCGACACCAAACGCCCACACCCAACGCCCATCGCCCAACGCCCATCGCCCAAAAACGTAGCCATACCCGAGGTCCATCGACATGCGACGTTTCCATGTTAGTGCGCGAGCAAGTGCGTGGCATGGTTGATGCGGGTGGCGACAGTGGCGAGCGCCTCCTGGATGAGCGCTTCGAGCCGCACCTGTGCCTCGCCGTCCGAGAGGCCGAGTAGCAGCGCACGCTCGAGCCACGCGATGGAGCGGTCGTGAAGCTCGGGCAATCGGGCGCTCATGGCGAGTTCCAGCAACGAAATAAGGAAGGACGAATGCGCCCGCAGCACTTGAAACGCCTTGACGCAGGTTGTCTGGAAGAGCGGGAAGTGATCGCCCATGGCGTGCACCATGGCGGGAGTAAGTACGAAAGGTGCGCGCTCCCGGGGGCAGCCGAGGAACGACTTGAAGTGGCCGAGGAAGTGGCCAAAGTCGATGTGCAAAAACTGCCCCGTCGCGCTCAGCATCAAGTTGTCGTTGTGGCGGTCGCCGACGCCCAACACGTAAGTTGCGACGCAGTAGGCCGCCGTGGACAGTACAAACGTACGCACGATGTCGTCTTGGACCGCGGCCTCGTGCGCGTGAAGCCACTGCGCGAACACCTGCTTGCCAAAAAGCGCAGTTTTGACAGCCGCCAGCTTGCGCCAGCGCTTGGCCTTGGCAGCATGCCGGTCCCGGCAGATAGTCGCGAGCGTGGCGGCGTCAGGCACCACCTGGATGAAGCCAATGCTGTCGCCCGACGACACGCACGCGTACGCGGACAGGTGCAAGTCGAGTTCTTCGGCCTTCCAGAGGTCGTCCATGACGCGCAGCAGCTGCAGCGTTAGTTGATCCTGGCGCAGGTCGTCGCCACACTTGAATATGGCGGTCGCAAGCCCTTGGTGCTTGAGCGGCACAAGCTGCAGCAGCAGCGGCTTCTTCGCCGAGTCCATCACGCGACACTTGGCCGGCACGAAGGCTGCATAAAACACGTTCGGATGCAGCGGCAGCTGCGCTAGCGGTGAGGCAGGCCCCGATTCCGCCGCCCGCGTACCTGGAAGCAGTCGGGAAGAATGGCGCGCTCGAGAGCGGTCCGGAGCGTATCATTGCGCGCTACGGGCGCGGCTGCTTTGACCTGGCGCGCGATCGACTCAAGGACGCGCATGACGTACATGGACTGATAGAGCTCCACTCGGAAGACCCCTGAGTGACAGAGGTACTGCGTCCGGAGCAGTTCGAAGCGCTCTAGGCCACCTTAGGCCCACCACGGCCGTCAACGCACCTCGGACAAACGGTACATGACGCTCGGCCTGCAGCAGCCAGAAAAGCGCGTAGCCGACCTCGCTCGGCGACTTGAGCGCGCGCACGAAGAGAAAGCGCATGAGTGCCGAGTCGTGATGCGGCTCGCACTTGAGTGCCTGCACGAGCTGCAGCAGGTAGAGCCGCAGCCGGTAGTCGGGCAGCGAGTCGAGGCACCGCACGGCGTACGCGCGGACGAACGGGTCGGCAAACTTGCCACTGAGAAGTTGCAGCGCCTGCCACGCGTCGGTGGCCGCCAGCATCTACGCGTACCTGCAGGGCCGTGGGCGGCGTCCACAGGTACAGGTACTTGTACGCCTCGGTGGCTTGCGCGCGGTTGGCCCAATTGACGGCGAGCAAAAAGGGCATGAGGGCGGCCGGCGTTGTGTGCAGCACGGAGCGGTAGCTCCAGAAGAAGTCGCGGTCCTCAGGCGTCAGCGCCTCGCGCGGGTTTGCTTCGAACGCCGCGAGCCGCCGGCGTTGCTTGGCGTCGAGGGCCATCGGCAGCATCTTCGTGGGGCTCGTCCACGACATCTCAGCGCTGCGGTACGTGAGCTGCACGGTCGATGCCGGTGCGTCCAGAATCACAAATTGCTCTACGCGCAAATGAGGGCGGGTACAGCAACAAGCGCACCAGTGCGGTGGGTGTCCTCGAGCAGGCAAGCGTTGAACTCGACGGGCAGCGTCAGTGATGGCCGCAGAGCGAGGTGCAGTGTCCCCGACCGGAAGAAGTGGTCGAATGAGAAGAGGTACACGGCCGTCTCGGCCAGCACGCGCCGGGCCGGGTTGCACACCGAGATCTTGAGGTGTGCGGCCCGCGGCAGGCTCTGGACAGTGCAAGGAAACACGAGGCTTTCGAGGCAGTGGAACTCCTTTGGCGAGGCATCACCGACGCATTTGAGCAGCGCCGTCGTCACAGACGGCGTCAGCGGCGTGTCGCCGTGGAAGAGACCACAGCGGAGCAGCACCTTGGACGCATTGGTCACGACCCGCACGAGGCGCGGTTTGACCACCAAGTCCATCGCGACCTGCGACACGGACCCGAGGTGGCGCGCCTTGGTGCCGACCTGCAGCAAGTACGGCTGCGTAAACTGCGCCGCGAGCTCCAGCAGCTCCACCTCATGCACCGAGTACGGTGCGCTTCCTGGGGCATTGAGCACCTCCCAGACGCCGACCACCTGCTGCGCGTTCACAACGGGCGCCGCCATGACAGAGCTCGTGTCGGCGTACATGAGCGGATCGAGCGCAACTCCGTCGAGCTCGGCGCGGCGCGCGTGAAAGGACATGGCGCTTGCGTGCACGACGCCGGGGACGCCGAAGTTGATGGGCGTCTGCAGCTCCTGAAAGTCGTCGCTTGCGTACTAGCACCGATCCGTGGGTGAAATCCCAAGAAGTCGAGCGCACCTTCGTCAGGAACTGCGTACATGTTGGATTCGCGAGGTAGAAGCGAACAGCCTTGGCGGCAAAAAGGCGAAGGAAGATCTGCGCCATGCAGCGGATGCAGTGGTCGACGTCAAGCTCGGGCGAGATGGAAAGGAGGATCTCGCGGATAAAAGCCTGGGGCGACATGCGGCTGGATGTCCCAAAGGCCTCGTACAGCAGGCAGCCCGCAGTCTCCTGGGCCCACCGCCGGAAGCTCTCGCTCTATGCGCATGTCCACGCGAGGGCGGCGCCGACGTGGGTACCTCCATGTCGGTGTACCGGATGTTTTGAATATTCGCTGAAAGGGGCGTTGTCGGTAGATGGGCTTCAAACTTGAAGAGTGCCTGACGAGATGTGAGCCCTCAGGCGCGCCGTACCACGGGTACCGTGCGCGGAAAGACGTAGCAGTCAGCAGCGATGACTGCGACGATGCTCAGCTCAGAACTGGAAGCCAGCATCTCATATGGATCGAGCATGTCGCCCGAGACATACTGAAGTCGGTCGCCGAGAAGATCGCTCGCTACTCGGTTGGCTATGCGAGCCTCCAGCACTCCGGTGCGCACAACAAAGACAACGTCGATCGCCGACGTACTCGAGAAGACAACGGCTCGAGGTGCGAACGTCTGCAGTCTGGCCGTCGCATTGAGCTCTGCAAGCTCGTCGGGGTCGAGTCGAGAAAGCTGAGGAAGGCAGCAAAGCAAGGACATGGACGACGACGTTTGAAGGCGCTCGACGCTCTCGGCGCCATACGCACGCTGCACCTTTTCCTTGGCCTTCTCCATGAAGATGATTTGGCGCACAGTCGCCCGCCACCGTTGTTTTGACGAGGGACTCAGGCGACGCGTCGGAGGCGCCTCTTTTGGCTGGTCGAGAACGAGCTCGATGCTACGGAGCTCGTCCTTGATTTCCTGTACCAGCGCCTTTTCGGCGCGTAGGAGCGACATTATGGACGCCGGAAGCGCGTCGCCGCCGAGGGGGACGACTGGAGCCGCTTCCATCTTTCTGTGCCTGTAACAGCGCCAAGTCCGAAACCGACCGAATGTATTAGATTCCCTCCATCCTTCGTCCTATGCGCTTGTGGCTCACTCTACTAGTCCTTGCGACTGCCAGCCACGCCGAGCGATGTCCGGGTGGCTGCGAGAATGGCCAAGAATGCAAGCCTCTCGAGGAAGGCGGGGCGTGGGCCTGCGCCGACACATGTACTTGCGGCGAATACGAGCTCTGCCAGCCTGTTGTCCTCGACTGCGGCAAGCCGTGCCACCCTGCGATGATGTGCGTCCACGACACGACGACGATCCAGTGGATCCCCCTCGACGGTGACGACGACAGCCTGGCGCCACCACCATAGACACCACCAGCTGCGCAACCCCCAAGGATAGGAAGGCGATAGGGTGATCGCCGAAAAGATAGCTTTTCCTTGGGTGACTGGCGCCATGAGCTTTATCCCGGTGGCAGCCACGTTCGAGTTGAAGTGGCTCGGCCCGCATCGAGCGCTCGCTTCCTGGGCTCGCAGCTGCGTGAGGCTGGACCTATCTCGCCCGCCCGCTTCCAGATCCTCGAAGCGCGGGTGCCGGACGTTGGAACCTCCGCGGCTTCTGATAATAAGACCTGTGCGAACGGAAATCCGGACTGCACGCTCTCGCCAGCATTTGTTACTAAATAGGCGAACTCGACAAGATGTACAAACCCACGACTTTGCTGTTGTCGGCGCGCCTCTGAGGCGTTCATTGACACGGATGGTGCACAGTGGTGGCTTGGGCTGGAAGTGCATTGGCCACAACCCATCGACATGCTTGCTTGAAGCCGCCCACCGCCCATCTCGTCCGCGCAGCAACGTTGCACAAACATACCTCAAGTGGTCGGCGGAGATCCGCGATGCGGCCAGCGCATGGCTGCCCTCCGGCCGCCATGTTTCCTGCGCCTCGTTTCTCGCGGTTAGCGGCTCCAGGAATTCGCTTGCGCAGTACATTTCGCGGTCAAGTGGTGCATCTGCAACTTCAATGCGATATCCCCGCTCCCGCTGACAATAAAATTCCATACAAAGACCAAGCTATTTTAAAAATAAACCAACGCCATCTGGACGTTTCTACGGGACATGGGGGACAGCGAGTATATTAATATGGCAAATCCGAGGGCAAGCACGGCAAATTAAAATGGAAATGGAGTGAGTCAGTGCGATACAAACGACAAGAGAGACGGCGAAGTTGGGTGTTGAAATCGATACTATTTTTTTTAAAGCGATGCAATGTATTCAGCACGAATATAATGCGACCCAATGTATTTTGGATTCTCCGGAATTATTTCAGTCCCGGCCGATTCTACACATCTCGACATCCATACACATCGCGGCCATGACGGACACCGACAGCATGGCCGGGAAGCTCCGTGTGGGCGACCTATACTGGAGGAAGGTTGGCAGCAATGGCTGGACCCTCGGCAAGCTTTGCGCCTTTAACGAGGACACCAAGGTGGCCGACTTCGGCCTCGTGGATGAAGACTCGGGCGACATGCTCCGCCAGCCACCGGAGACGATCGACGTCTCGGAGCACCCATTGTACCCTGCCAACCCGCTCTTCAGGTACATGACTCTTGCAATGGTATGTGACCCACTCTGGCATGAATAGCACATGCGCCGATATGACGTCGTTGCATCATTTGCACGAGGCCGCGCTCGTGAAGAACCTGCAGGACCGATCGGCCCTCTCGAACCAGCGCCCATACACATTCATGGCAAACGTGCTCATTGCCATCAACCCACTGCGGTATCTCGAAGAGGTCGACAAGGAACTTTTCATCGGGAAGCAGCTTGACAAGTGCCCTCCGCACCCATATCACGTCGCCGAGGTTCGCGCCTCCTCCAATATCTAACCCTCACCGCTGAGCCCTAGAGCGCGTACCGACAGCTTTGCACATTGCGCCCCGTGATGCAAAACCAGTCGATCATCATTAGCGGCGAGAGCGGCTCGGGCAAGACTGAAACGTCCAAGATCATCCTCGATTTCCTCACCGTGCGCGCTGTGGCGCCACGATCGGACAGCTTTGACGACCATTCGGAGCCCGAGGTGACTACAGCGACGCCGCCGGCGCGACCCAGCCTCACCCGCGGAACACCATCGTCTCGAGTGCTCTCGTCCTTCTCGACCCGCGACGTGTCGAGCATGCTCAAGGAGCCCAACACGGTGACACTGGGCGAGCGTCTGATGGAGACGATTCCGATCCTCGAGTCGTTCGGCAACGCCAAGACCCACCGCAACCACAATTCATCCCGCTTCGGCAAGTACATGCGCCTCCAGTTCTCATCGCGCCACTACGAGCTCACGGGCGCCTCCATCGACACGTACCTCCTCGAGAAGTCGCGACTTGTGCACCCGCCTAACGGCGAGCGCAACTTCCATATCTTCTACGAGCTGCTGCGCTCGCGGCGCTCCGACCTGCTGACGCTGCTGCACTTGGAGAAAGACGACCCTGAGGCACTCATCGCAAGCTTCCACTACCTCAACCGCTCTAGCTGCACCACCAGCGATCTCCTTGACGACGGCGCTAACTTTGCCAAGCTCACGGACGCGCTGCTCATGGTAGGCATCGACCACCTGCAGCAAACGGACCTCTTCCGTCTTGTTGGCGGCCTTTTGCACCTCGGAAATGTGGCATTCGACGAGGAGGAGACGACGGAGGGGCTCTCGGCGGTGCTGGCGCCGTCTGCGACCGCGAGTCTCGAGGCCGCCGCTGACCTGCTGGGCGTGCCCGTGGCCGAGCTGAGCAGCGCCATGCTCAACAAGCGCATTACTCGCAGCAAGGGCGGGCGCAAGAACTCGATCTACTACCTCAAGAAGGACGCGCGGCAGGCAGCCTACTCGCGCGACACGATCGCCAAGAGCATCTACGAGATCGTCTTCAGCTGGCTCATGCGCCAGTGCGCTTGCGCGCTCGAGTACAACGAAACTCTTCGCGACGTACTGCCATACATCGGTGTGCTCGACATCTTTGGCTTCGAGGACTTTGAGCCCCTGAACCGCAACTCGTTCGAGCAGCTCCTCATCAACTACGCCAACGAGACGCTCCAAAGCATCTTCAACACGTGCATCTTCCAGGCCGAGCAGGAGCTCTACCTCTCCGAGCACATCCATGTGCCCAACAATGTTGACCTGACTTTTCCGTTCGCGCTGCCGGGTCAGCCGCTGCCGCCCCCAGCAGTCACCGACGCGTGCGTTCTGCCTGGCGTCGGGCCATCTCTCACCCCTTCTGCATAGGCCCCTCTCCGACCGGCTCAACTCGACGAGCGAGCTCATCACTTACGTCGACAATCAGGAGTGCCTCAACCTCATCGCGTCGCGTCAAGGCGGTAGTGTCCGCGGCGCGCGAGTCCGGAGGCTCATGCTTCATAGGTGTCTTCGCCACGATCGACACGGTGTCGCGGCTGCCCGGTCCGTCGGATCGCAAGCTCAACGAGCGGCTCCACACTCTTTTCAAGCGCAACAGCTGGTACGCGCATTGCTGGGCGCTGGCGCTGAGGCTGGTCGTAGCTTCCCGTTGCCGCATCCGAAGGAGGCGCACGAGATGTTCTGCATCGTGCATTACGCCGGCACGGTCAAGTACCACATTGAGTCCTTCATCGACAAAAACAACAACATCATCTCGGCGCAGTTTGAAGAACTCATCGAAATGTCGCGTTCGCGCATTTTGAGCTCGCAGCCGGCGGCGTCGGCGACGCCTTCGAGCCAGATCAAGGGCGGCAGTGTGTCGCAGATGTTCTCGGTGCAGATGAAGGGACTCGCGAGCGAGCTCGAAGGCACTCGTTGCAACTTTATCCGATGCATCAAGCCCAATGCCGCGATGGCCGTCGGTGTCTTTGACCGCAACAGTGTTGTCGATCAGCTTCGCTGCTCGGGCACTGTGCAGGCGTGCTCGGTGCTGCGCGTCGGGCTGCCCACGCGCATCTTGTACGCCGAGGTCGTCGACATCTACGCGCCGCTCGTCGGTGACGAAGTCTACGGCCTCTTCAAGCTCAACGAGCGCCTCTTCACACAGGCCATCTGTGCGGCTCTGCGCTTTCCGCCCGACGCCTACCGTCTCGGTGACACGCGCCTGTTTTTCCGCACAGGTGCACCGGCGCTCAGTGGCGAGACTCACTCGTCCCTAGGCAAAATCGACCTGCTCGACCAACTCCTGAACGTCACGAGCGTCGACCCCGCGATGCCCAAGCTCCTTGGGCGCTACGTTGTCAAGCGACGGTGGATCTCGGCAGTCACAAAGGTGCTCGTGTACAAGCACTGGGAGCGCATCTACTTCGACTGCAAGTTCCGCCGGAGTGCCATCGCGCTGCAGTGTGCGTGGCGACAGCACCGCGCACGCCGCGAGCTCGCGTCGCTGCAGCGCCAGTACCAAATCGCGCTGAAGCTGCAGTCGTGGTTCCGGAAGCTACAGATCATGAAGGCGTTTGCTGGCCGCCCCGAGGAAAAGCTCTCGCTCCTGCACGGACTCCTGGCCAAGCCGGCGCTGCCAAAAGGTCAGAAGTGGTTGCTCACGTGGCTCGGCCCGCTCCAGCGCGCCATGTACGTGCAGAAACTTTGCCGCAAGGCTTGCGTCGCCTTCCTCGTCAAGCGCGGCTTTCTCTGGCTCTACGAAACAGTCCGCAAGAAGCGCGCGCAGCTGCTGCTCCAGACGCAGGTCTGCCCGCGCCATTTGATCTCTGCTCATGCCGCTCTAGATCCGCGTCCTGCTCGCCAAGCGCCGGCTCCAAGAGCTCGTCCGCAAGCGCCGCGCCCGCGACCATTGGAAGCGTGCTATTCTCGGTAGACGGCCCATCGCCTTGGCGTCGCTCACGGCCGATAGGTGCGCGCGTGTCGTCACTCTTCCTACGGCAGTACCGCCGGGTGCACCTGGAGCGACTGGAAAAAGCTCATGACACGCTCACGGCTGAGAACGCGGCGCTCGCGGCCTCGGTGGCTGCGTTATCGCAAGAGCTTGCGGCGGCGCAGCAGCAGCGCGATGCGCTCGAGGCAGCCGCCGTCGAGCAAAAGCGGCTCTTGGAGGAGCGAGCGGCCCGCATCCAAGCTTTGGAAGCCCAAGTGCCCAAGGCGAAGGAGTCGCTGCTCTCGCGCGTGTTCCGTTTCTTCACGTGCAACTCGGCGCCGTACGACCTCGAGGACGACGACGATGAGCTCGCGGAGCGGACGGTGAGCGAGTGCAGCTCGGTGGACGACCCGGCCAAGCCGACGCCACCGTCGTCCACGACGTCCACTGCCTCAACGCCGTCGCCCGCCACGACGCTTGCGGCCAAGCACGCGCGCGCGCTCTCGACGCTCGTCAAGCCGGCGCGGCGCCAGCACGAAGGCGTGTGGAAGATCTCGCGCTTCGTGTTTTAACCGCTTGCTGCAGTGGCGCCAATGGAAGTGCCACGCCCCGCAGTCCGCTCGCCAACCGCGCGACGCCACCGACGGCAGGTGGACGACAGTCGTCGCGAGTGTTCTCTATTTATATCAAATGTTGCATCAAGGTATCGATGTGTTAAGCATAGATGAGCATCTTTTCGTCGATGGGCAGGCGACAGATGGGGCACCGAACGACTTCGGCGTGGCCCGAGCACGCCTCGCACATGCACACATGGCGGCAGGGCAGACACAGGATCGTTTTCTCGGCCGTAAGGCAGATCACGCATAGCTTTAGCTCTTGCTGCACCTCGACTTGGCGGTCGAGCAGTTGCTTTTGCTCCTGGATCTTTTGCTCCTACGAACCCGTCACCGGCGGCGTCGGGGACGACCGCACCTTGATCGTGCGCACTTTGTACAGCGCCGTGTCGAGCGTGTCTTCGAGCTCCCGGAGCTGCGGGATCTCTAGCGCATGCAGCGATTGCGGGTGGCTATGCACAATTGAGGCGCGACAGCGACGGCCGCCAGCGTACCCCGTGAGCTCTTCCAGACGCCGCCGCAGCGCCTGAGTGACGTGTTCGTTTTGGCGCATGCGGCGCATGTGCTCGCGGTATTTCTGTTCGTTGAGCTGGATGCGCTTGCGCAGACTCGAGAGGCTCAGCAGCGCTTGCTCTTGCTGCTTCTCGCGCACCCGGTAGGCGTCCAGCAGGTGGCGCAGCTCGTCATTCTCGCCCTAGCCGCCGTGAGCAGCACCTTGGGATGGCCGGTACGAGCACGGCGTCACGGTCGCGCTCGACGCATTGCAACAGGTACTCGAGCTGGTCGTTGCGCTGGGCGAGCTGCTGCTCGAGGCGCGTGAGGCGGTTGGTAGGCTCGTCGAGCTGGTTCTCGTCGCCGTCGTCTTCGCTCTCGAGGTCGAGCGAGTGGAAACGCAGCCCCGAGAGCCGATCGTTCTTGGCGCCGTCAAGACGATGGCTGCCGTCGTACTCGCGGAAGAGCATCGCTCGGAACGGCGGGAAGACCGCCGACCAGAGGAGACCATCTAGCGCTCGTGCGACGAGCGTGGCTTGGTGTCGGTCCGAGAACTCGAGGAAGCCGTGCCTGCGCCACCTGAGCCGCCGCTGGGCCGAGACACGTACCCTTTGAGCAGCCCCGTGCTCGGGACTTGGGGCAGGACGACCTGCAGTGGTGTCGATAGATTGGCAAAGAGCTGCGTCAAAAGGCAGTGGTGGAGGGCCTCGGCCGTCGCATCGCTCACAGCCGGTAGGTTCACGAGCACCACCACGGAGGCAAAGCACGTGCCCGGCCGTGCGGTGCCGAACTCGTACTGCGCCTACTGCTGCGTGAGCGCGCTCAGCCGACGTGGCGATACCATGTCGAAGACGGGCCACGGAAAGGATGTGGCAGCGGCGGCCGTGGAGGAGCTCGGGCTCCGAGGCTCGTGGGGCTTGGCCGCGTGCTCGGTGCTGTTGTTGTTCGCATGGTCGTCTCCAAGCGCCTGGACGATCGCGACGAAGTTGCGCGTGGCGCAGATCTCGTTGGTGCGGGCCGGCGCCTCACCCACGTCGAGAAGCACCGCTGACACGATGTCGGGGTCGAAACCGAGTAGCGGAAGGTGCGTGAGCAGGTTTTGCTCCAAGTCGACCTCGGAGGTGGCGTTGCCGCTGGGCGAGAGGTCGTCGTCGGCCACTTGACTGTCGTGATCGTCATCGTTGTTTGTCCCCTCGTCGTCAGACGAAAAGTACGACGCGTCGAGAGGCTCCGACTCGTCGTACTCACATAGCATTGTCTCCAGCTCGCGGAAGTGGCGCGACTTGTCGGCGCGCAAGGTGTTGCGTTCGTAGTTGGGGTAGAAGCGCTGACGAGGGGGGGTGCTCGTGCCAGAGGAATACCGATGCAAGGCCATGGATGGCGGAGACGGCGCTAGTGCCTCCCCGTCGTGCGAGATGGAAACAACTTGCTCGGATTCATTGCGTTCAAAGGGCCGCGACGTGTGAAGGAGCTCTTGGTGCCGGCTTGGAACAAGGTAGTGGGATACATCGCGGTTCAGCCAGCTCCCATCTGGATCATGCATGAGTTCGGAATGGTGCCAATCGTCCCGACTGGCATGCGTGGTCGTGGAAAGAGTCTCAAGCTCCCCTTCTTCGCATGAACTGTCGCCGTCGTCGTCGTCTATTGCGAAGCATTTCACGTGAGTCATGAGCCGACAATAGAGGGATCTACCAAGGCGCCCGAGCGATGGAGCCGGCCGACCGGCATCCTTGTCACACGGACCAACGGCATTGTAGATAAGCGCCATGAGGTAGTCGAAGTCCAAACCATCTCCGTCGCAAGCCCCGTCGTCTGTTGTCGGCGGTCCGCGACTTGCCGCCGACCCAAGCTCCGCGGCCATTGCCCAGGATGCAATCTTCCAAATGCAACTTGCATTTATTTTACTTTTTTATATTTCTCATACAAAAATCCAATTTAGCGCAGAGGAATAAAATTATGGCGCTTGACCGGTGGATATTTTCATCGATTCTCAGGCTTCGAGATCCGCGCGGTAAGGGCGGCCACGGTGGCTAGGACAGACAGAACCTGCGGAACCGTGTCTCGACGCACTGGGCATTCTTGTTCGGCTTCATGTCAAAGCGATCCTTGCAGGGCTATCGAATCTTCATGAGCCATGAGTGCCTCGACTGTCCATGAACCTCTGACGGTGGTGGCACGATTGCTTTCGGCTTGCACTGGAACTGGGATCGCGTTACGTATGCACCAGGACCCAAGGCATCGCCCGTAGATGCGTGTAGGATCGGCACCCCGATCGTGTTATGCACCATCGATGCGGTCTACAAGCGTACAGTTATACATCTAAGGTGGTGCCATTCGTCGGTACCGAAACAAGCCGCTCAGCGTTGGATGTCATCGCGGTGTACTTCACGTGGGTTGTCTTGACACGCTGCTCAATAGTGTCCTGCAAGAAGATTAGCTCACTTGGAGAGCATGAGGTCCAACTTTCTTGAGCGGTTTGTCGTACACAATGTCGGGCGGGTAGAACACGCGCTGCTGCTTGGACGACGCATAGTTTTCTGTCACATGAGGTCGGCCACGATTGCTGCACCTCGAGCCAAACCGGGGAAGACGGTGTCGGACGTGAAACGCGGCGTCTTGGAGACCGCAACAAGACTGACTGATGCCTTCCCAAGCGTTGACGGGAGCGCTTTGTCGGCGTCAGGCTCGCGATACGGCTACAACTGCCATATATCATGTGTCGAGCCGTCTGAATTACAAGCGACGGCGTCTCGAACCGGCTGACTTGACTGGCGAACGTATAGTTGGGGTCGTGTAAGTGCTTGATCTGCGAGGGATAGTTGCATTGGGGCATTTACCTGGAGAGCCTACCACCAGGGTTGTCGGCCGCAGCCGGTACGTGCCGGGGCCCATCGACTCAGGACTCCTAAAGCTTTTTATAACATGGCCCAGTCCTGGGCCAGGCTACGCATAAGGCTCTTTGGCGTTCGCCGCAAACGTCGACATTTTGTACGTAGGTACACTCATAAAGCGACCTCGCTGAGACCTTCACGGCCAGTATTCAGCCGCAGAACGCACAAAAATGCGTACTTGAATGCAGTGGTGTAGTTTTGCTGAGAGGCCTCGACGGTCTTCGCAATGCCCTGTGGTGCCGTGGCCACAAGGAGTTGTGCCTAAGGTCTGAACCTGCTTTTTTCCTCGATCTGTGTCGTAAATGCTGTGTGGGACGTTGTTGTCGATCTGGTCGTATTTGACACCGTAAGGCTGGCGTCCTTGGTCATCTTTCCGTGGCAGCTGTCCACGGCAAGTCTTCGATGCGAATGCCCGCTTCTCCTCGTAAAAGTCCGTGGGCAATATCGATGTACTGCCTCGCTGTGTCAAGATTGCTCTCCATGGACAAGCACGTACATGGCCCCAAAAGGGTTATTTGAGGCCTTTCCATCGGCCTCATCCCGACGGGGAGTCGTTCTGGCCTTTGGCCCCTAAGGTATGAGGAGTAAGACTCGTTGGGACCACAGCATCGCACTTGGCTGTTCAGCGTCGGCCGCCACGGGGGCTTGCGCTGTTGCGCCATGTTCAATGCAGCGGTTTCGGGACCCCTCTCTGATGCCTCTCGTCCAATTTTACCGCATGATGCCACGTCACATAAGTCATACCACTCTTGTGCCCAAGCATGCCGTCATAAAGCTATTATGAATCGGCACCTCTTTCCAAGGAGCAGCAGGCACCGTGGGGTCAAAGTGGATCAGTTCATACTCCACGAACAGAGCATCTCCTAAAGCATAAAACTCACAAATCGCTGAAACCAATCGAGATCTGTCCGGCCATCCGTCGTATGCTTGCGACTTACATGTAGTTGGTCGCCGTGTGACGGTCACAATGTGTGACAACTAAAAGTCATAGTGTTGCACTGAATGGTACTTATCACTTGTACAGTATGACATTTTAATGGGAGGTTTTAAGTCAACGCTGGTTTATAACACTGCAGGCGATGCTTTCCGTCATGATTGTTTCCGACACGCATCATTGTTGATCAAATGTAGTTTAAGGTCTGCATCGGAAGCTACGATAAGTAGCCCGTGACCTTGTCCATGCTGCCGATTTCCATCTCGTGGAGAAACTTGTGCGTGAATTCGCCGGTGATTTTGCCGTCCACGACTTTGTACACAAGGATAGACCCAACCGTGTCACTGAACAGGCGTTTGAGGAAAAAAGGCATGAAGCGGTACACAACTTCGTACTGGACGTTGGAGAGACGAGTGAGGTTCGAGTTGGAGACATGCAACATGTTCTTGATGAGCAAGATGCCCTCGTCGATTCGGGCACCGCCCTGGGGGTCGACGATCGAGCACCCCCGCGTGGTCGTAGCGATTGTAGAGAAGTCAGTGACGGTGAGGTACTGAAGCATCGAATTGGTGCTTGGGATTACTACGGGATCGCTGACGCGGTATGCATCGTAGTAGATAACAACGATCGCCAAGAGAACCACGACGCCCGAGACGATGGCGGACACGAAGAACGTGTCGTGGATGGTGCTGTACTGATAACAGGTCGTGGACGTTGCAAGCGAGCATCCGCTCTGGACGTTGCTGCTGCGGTACGGGAACACGAAGCCCTCGAGCACAAAGACGATGATCCAGTTGACGACACTAAAAACGAGCAGCAGCCATGTTTGCGTCACAATGAGCGGATTGAACCAGATCTGGATCACTGTGCCCGTCATGATCCCAACGATTGACGCGATCTGTGCCGGCCCGCAAAGTGCGTAAAATGTCGTGTCAAAGCCCGCGACAGGGTTTTGGCGGAGGAACGTCGAGAGCGTCTGGAGGTTTGAATTGCCCCAGAAGGCCACAAAGAGGATTGCGGCGCCCACGACGTTCTTTGACATGTACACGGGCATGACACAAATGACGCTCCGTCGGAGAAAGATCCACTGCAACGCCACAAGGTAAATTGTCATGACCCACAGTACAATCGAGTTCGTGAGCATGAGCGAGTCGCACTTCCACGTCATTGTCACCACACCTTGCATCTGGAGCAACCACCCGGTTTTGGTTGCTGGGTTTAGATTGGCACAACTGGAGTCCACGAGAACGTCCCACGGTGCACTTGCCTGTACGATGCCGCTCTGGTACTCCGCGATACCGGGGACAGATTCCAAGAAGACACCACCGCTAAGCCCCCCCGAGAGCTGCGCCGTGCGTCCTGCGTTCAAGTATACTTGGCTCCGCTTCACAACTCCAACAAAGGACGCAACGCCCTTGTTCATCTGCAGCACGTACGTGTTGACATCAGCAGCAACGTCGTTCTCACACACCCAGCTGGCGTCGTACGCACGTTGCGAGCAAAACGCGAGGGCATCCACAACTGCTGTCGTTGCCGCCTGCTGCGTCAGATAAAAGCTTGCCTCGCGGACCATACATGTCATGGCCATGGGATATCCATCGATGTAAAACTGAGCCACGGGGGTGTTGGCACCATGCAAATTGTTGATATGCTCAAACTTGACCGATTGTGTGGGATCTTGAAAAATCACTTGGTCGAAGTCCGGGACCAGTGCAAACGCTCTTCCCACGTAGGACCAAGCCTCAGTAGCAACTGGCAGGAAGGCCGTTGCGCATGCCGAATCTGCGCAGGACTGCTTGTACAGATCCGAAAGCGATGGCTTTGTCGGCAAGGAGGCGTTGGCGCTGAGAGAGCCCGCGCCCTGAAGCAACGTTCCAATCGGAACTTCCACCGGGTGGTATATGAACGAATTCATGACGGTTCCGAAGAAGACCGGCGTGTTGGCTATTTGGTTCAAGTAGTAGGTGGTAATTGCTACCACGGTCGCAAAGCCCGTACAGAGCAAGGCGAGCACGAGGCCGTGTCGGAACGGAGCGCGCTCGGGCACGATCATTTTTTTCATGGTTGTAAACGTACTCAACTTCCTGCCGTCGGGCACGACCACAAGCGGTCCCTTAGTGGCCGCTGCCTTGACCTTGTTCGCATCGCTCATGGGTGCTGCTGCGCAGGACTTGGTTTTGCGTCGAACCGTCGCTATCCAATAGTTGCACTGGAGTTTCATTGTGCGATGCGCCTCCAAAATTAGTCCATGCGTTCCTGGACGAATATTTAATATGACGTTACGCTGTATTTTCCGCCATTCGCCATCTAATTCGGAATGAAGCCGATAGCTTTTCCCACTGCATCCGAGGCTATATCACGCCGGCTGACGCGCCGCTGCCCCCCGCCAGCCATCCTTTCCAGCAATAAAATCCACCCAACCTTAAACAACGTTCCTAGTAATACTCGTCATATCTAATGTGAAAAAGCAACTTCAACTTGAGTGTCAGCACGCCGCGCTGCCACGTCATGCCGGATAACTTTGACGTATCCGTACATGAAAAAGCTTGTGGTTTCGCTTGGAAATTAAATTCGGCTTCGGCTGTCGTCCGTGGAGTTTTAATAGCGCAGTCGTGTACCATCATCGTGACTTGGACTTGCATTTTGTATGCCGCAGCATTGTATTTCACGGTGGTGTGTCACAGCCATCGGACACACCAGTAGAATTTTTTATTCCAATTAAATAGTCAACGCCGACGGACGGCGGCGAGATCAGATCTCATTTTCGAACGCCAACGATGTCTGCCCGCACAGTGCACGTCCTGGACTACGGCGCCGGCAACGTGCGCAGCCTTACGAACGCCCTCTCGGCCTTGGGCTACGCTTCGACCTTCGTCACGAGCGCCGAGGACTTTGGGAGCGCTGACATCCTCCTCTTTCCTGGTGTTGGAAACTTCCAGCAAGCCATGCAGTTCCTGAACGCCAACGACTACGTTGCACCGCTGAAGGCGTATATTGCTGCGAACAAGCGCTTCCTTGGTATTTGCCTGGGTATGCAGACACTGTTCGAAGGCAGCGAGGAGTGCCCCGGCGTGGCAGGTCTCGGCATTGTCCCCGGTGTCGTCACCAAGTTCCCGACCGACTCCCTTGCCGTGCCGCATATTGGCTGGAACGGCATCACGGCGCGGAAGCCTTCTCCACTCTTCTCAAAGCTCGAAGCAGACTCGAATGTTTACTTCGTGCACTCGTTTCGAGCGACACCGTCTGCTGGCAATCAAGACTGGGTCCTCACGACGACTAACTACGGCGACATTGAGTTCATCAGCTCAATTCAAAAAGGCAATGTCATGGCCACGCAATTTCACCCCGAAAAAAGCGGTGCCGTCGGCCTCCAGATGCTCCGTGGCTTTCTTGAGGGTGAAGTTGTGGCACCGGCCCTTCCACTGCACCCGTTCGGCCAGCCCGCGCCATCGACCAAGCTGTGCAAGCGGGTCATCGCGTAGGCTGCAGTCAAGTGCATGCTGGCGCCAACTGTGTTTTTCGTAGCTGCTTGGACGTGCGCTCGAACGACGCCGGAGACCTCGTCGTCACGAAGGGCGACCAGTACGACGTCCGTGAGGCCAGCGACGGTGGCAACGTCCGCAACATGGGCAAGCCCGTCGAGCTCTGCACTCGCTACTACAACGAGGTTCATCCGACATAACGTTTCGTCCGCTGATCTCCCTACACAGGGTGCGGACGAGGTCACGTTCCTCAACATCACGAGCTTCCGCGAGCAGCCGCTGGGCGACACCCCGATGCTTGCGGTGCTCGAGGCATCCTCTCGTCAGGTTTGTGCGACGACGGTCCCTGGGCTCATGGTCGCAGGTGTTTGTGCCCTTGACAGTAGGCGGTGGCATCCGCGGCTACAAGGATGACAACGGCCGCGAGTGGACCGCGTTGGACGTCGCGGCGCGCTACTTCCGCGCGGGCGCCGACAAGGTGTCGATCGGCAGCGACGCCGTTGACGCCGCCGAAGCCTACTACGTCAACGGCCGCTTGCTGCGCCAGACAAGCTCCATCGAGCAGATCTCGACGGTCTACGGTCGCCAGGCAGTTGTCATCTCAGTGGACCCCCGCCGCGTGTATGTGGCGTCTGCGGCCGACACACGCCACCACGTCGTGGAGCTGCAGCACAAGCGCGGCCCGAACGGAGAAACGCACTGCTGGTACCAAGTCATGGTCAAGGGCGGCCGGGAAGGGCGGGACATGGACGTCGTGGAGCTCACACAGGTACGGTAGCCTTTGGTGGCGCGTGGCTCAGGTCCTGCAGGCGTGCGAAGCCCTCGGTGCAGGCGAGATCCTCCTCAACTGCGTCGACATGGACGGTCAGAACGCGGGCTACGACCTCGACCTCATCTCGCTCGTCAAGAAGTCGGTGACGATCCCAGTTGTTGCGTCGAGCGGGGCGGGGGCGCCGTCGCACTTCACGGATGTCTTCAAGTACGCTTTACGACACGGGTCGGCGTGCTCATGGTTGTGTAGCATCACGGGCTGCGACGCAGCCCTGGCCGCCGGTATCTTCCATCGCAAAGAAGTTGCGATAGCCGAAGTCAAGGCCCGGCTTCAAGCCGATGGTATCGATGTCCGCGCGTAATGGGCACTAGATTTGCTTGTTTATGCTGCTGGTTTGTCTCCTTTGGCGCCTTTGGGCTTTCCATCGTCGGGAAGCCCCATGGCTTGCAGAATAAGCGCCAGCGACTGGACGGATCGGTCCATGGCCTTGCGCATCTCGGCCAGTTCGTTCCGATTCTTTTGTTCAACTACAGAGCACGTGAATAGCTTTTCGTCGCCGACAACTACTCGAAACGAGGCGCTCTTCAAATGCCAGCACGGCGGTCGAAAACTTGTCGGCAATCTTGGTGGCCTCCAGCTGAGCCTTTTCCCGCAGCTTGAGCTCCTGTCGCTGAGCGTCGATAATGCCCAGCAGAACAGCTCTCTCCCTGCGACGTCCTTTAGGGCTCCATCACCGACACCGCCGTCGTACTTGTCCCACGCGGCGTCGTCAGTGGCGCTCTTGGCGTGGCCCTGCTCGAGGATGCGTTGCACTTGCATTTCAAGGTCGTTGTTGGACGAGACGGGGGATCTCGAGTCGGGTGCCGACTTCTTACGTCGCGTGGGGCACAGCGACTCGGACTTGCGGGGTGACAGCGACTGAGCGCGCATTCGCGGCGGCTACTGGAGTTGTCACGACGCGCCGCCAGAGCAGAGGTACGCTGGAGCTGCCGTGCCGGGGAGTTCTATTACTCGTGCTAAGCGGGAAGGGTTTGAAGGCCGTCGTGCGGTCGAAGTCTTTGTTGGTTGAGAGAAAGTAGGCGCTAGGGCTGGTCGGAATACCGCTGCATGCTCAAACGTACCGTTTCGCCGCTTCGTCGTGAGTTTGCCGGGCCTTGTTCTGTCGCGCAACGTGTGTGTGCATCGCCTGGATCTCGGCTCGGTGCGTGAGGTAACTGGCGTCCACGATGCGCCCGCGCGACTCGCGGTTCGTCTAGAACCATTGCTCAATGTGACTCGCCGGGCTGAGCCACCTTGGGTGTAAAAGTGCATGGGCCGTGGCGGTGGTCGTCGATGCGCCGGGCTTCTAGAGCTAGCTACGCCACTCTGAGCCACACGCGTTGGCAATGCGTAGTGTTACCTTCTTCTCTCCATAGCGCTTCCACTTCATCTGCCGGTCGTAGATCGTCGAGCTCATGCCGCTCGGTCGTTTCAACTCTTTCCTATTGGCGCAAAAGATAGCTATTGGAGCCATCTCATTGGTTGGGGGCTGGCGTAACTGTAGACAGGCGGATGTACAAGCCAGCGCCATGGGAGACCGCGATCGGGGCGACGCCTCTGGAGCGCACGGTCAAGGTCGCCCACGATGCGAAGGACCTCTACCGTGCGCACGGCGCCTCCATGCACAGTGTAAACGTCGAGCACCTCCAGGAAATCGGCAGCACGACTCTGCATCTGGAATCCCACGGCCGCCGGCTCACGAAGCCCAAAAGCCTACCGCGCAAGAAGCGGATCGAGCATTCCTTCGAGCCCAGCTCCGATGCCGCCTTGCACAAGGACGAACTGGTACCCCATGTGTTATTTGCGACGCGTCATGCGCTCGGCTGTAGGATCAAATCCTCATGGCGGAGGAGTGGGACACACGGTACTGGAACACCGTCAAGATTAATGAGGCCATCAACACGCTGTACATCGAGATCGAGCGCGGCATCGATGAGCGTCGCCGCCAGCTTGCGATCCAGATGATGCAGCACCTCAACCAGTTGCACCCGGGTACAGTCGTCTTGATGCCACACGGCCAACGCTGCCCAGAGGCTTACGCGTACAACGAAAACAACATGCCGACGCTCTCCAACAAGGCATTCACCAAGCTCACCGCAACGACGGCGAACGAACATGTCTTCAACATGGCCGAGCTCATCGCCGTCTTTGCCGACTCCTTTCCGCTGACACTAGCGAGCGAGAATGCGGTGTGTTGACTCCCTCTTGCAGGCGCCCCACCGGCGCCTAGGTGCTCCGCGCGCTGCAGTGCATCTTGCGCCCGCTTGATGTGGCCGCCCGTGTCCTGCAGCACATGCGTCGGCGCGTCGTGTTTGAGCGCAGCTTGCGCCGGCGCGAGATTTCGCTTGAGGCGCGGATGCGGTCGCGGGCCATCACGCTCGCCAAGACCATCGACCTGCAGCGCCAGCAGCAGCAAGTGCGCGCGGCGCTGCGGGGGGGTCCGCTTCCCGCGCGCGCCGCCAAGGCGTACATGAGCATCATTCTCACCCTCGTGAGCCACGAATTCGACCACCGCAACGAGCCGAGCAGCGTCGGGCGCCAGGACCGCCGGCGACTCCACCACACCGGCGGCGTCGTTTGGCTCGTGCAGTGCGTGCGCAGCCGGGGCGAACTCGAGCCCATGGCCCTGCAGCTGCTCACGATCCTCGCGCACGACAAAGACCGCGTCCGCAACCTGCTGCAGTCCCACGTAGTGCACTATCTGGCCGCCAACCTCCGCGACGACCTCGCTGCCAGCAGTACGTGTCTCCTTTCGGTGGCCTTTTCTTACGCTCCTCGTAGCGCGTACGCTTGTCATTGGGCTTGGGGCTCCGGCCATTGTATCCACAACGATCGACGCAACGGTCGCCCTCCTCGACGTGATCTGCGCGAGCGTAGCAACAATGGTGCAGCACCTTGAACGCCCGCGCACGCTACCGAGCAAGAAACTCTCGCTTCACCGCAGCATGTCGTCGCTGTCGCGCCGGTCGGGCTTCTCGGATGTCCGGCCCACTGAGAGCAGCGGCAGCGCCGAGAGCGTTGACGACTCGGACGCGGTGTTTCTCAACCGCGATCTGCCCGCAGTCGTCACCCGCCATCTTGTCACCGAGCCCACGTTCCGCAGCCTCTTTGCCCTGGTCAGCCAGCCAGCGCACACACTCGCGACGCTGCAGGTGCGCGCTAACTTCACACATCGGTGACGCATCGCCAGGTGCTGCACAAACTGGCGCAACCGGCCGTCGGGTACTTGGCGTTCGTCGATGTGGTTACACGCAACGCCGGTCGATTCCTCGAGGTGCTTGTGAACTGCCTCACGAGTGCGGACACGGGTGCGGGCCTCGCGGCGCTGCACGTGCTTTTTGCTCTCGCAGCGCAGGCCGAAGGGCGGGACGCGCTCACAACTGCAGGGCTTGTCCACCTCGTTTCGCCACTTTGTCGCGCCGGCTTCCGCCGCCCTGGCAACAGTGCGTGGCTCTGTCGGATCGCGTTGCTTCCGCCGCGTAGGCTACCGCTTCGTGCTCGGGCTCGTGGTGATCGTGGCGCTTGCCAACACCGAAGCGGCACCGCTCAGCTTGGGGCCTTCGCCCGAGAGCCTAACGATGGCGCTGGATGTCTCGCCGGCGCAGCTGCTAGACTTTGCGTTCGTGTTCTTGCTGCGCTGTTGCCGTGCCGACAGCGACGGACGCGTTGGCGCTTATGTGTTGAAGGTGCACGCGCTCGAGTTTGTGCTCGATCTGCTTGTGCAGCCGCTCCAGACGCCGCATGCACAAACGCGGTTCCAGCGGTACGTTGACGAGGGTGAACGGCATGCGGTAGCGCGTAGGCACGTGAGCACCATCGTCCTCGCGGCCCTCGCGCGCGTGCGAGCGATTGCATCGCGCTTGACGTTTCGCGACGACTTGCTGCACCACGTCGCGCTCGTATTGCAAACGAACCGCATGGAGGAGAGCGAAGGCTGTGAGCTGCACCTGCAGCTCGAGTCCACGGCGGAGGCGGCGCGAACGCTCCTACGCTGCTTGCGCGCGCAGATGCAGACGGCGCAGCCGCCCGTGATGCTAGTTGCCGCGCAAGACACGGTGCTCCGCGCGCTCTTCAAGCTCCACGCCATCGAAGACCTCGTCGCGTACATCCGGCCGCCCAAGTCCGCTTCCCGATCCCATGCGCAGGCTCACGCAACGTAGCCTCGTTAGCGATGACGCGCAGACTGACATCGACGCTGTCCTGTGCGCCATCCAGCTTGTGGGTCTCGTATGTCCCGCGCCGCTGTTCGAGCACGTGAATCACGAGACGACGCGAACGCTTGTTGCCGCCGCTAAGGAGGTCGTGCTCTCGCTCGACGGCCTGCAGGCGCTTGGGTCACGCCTCATCCACAGGTGCGCCACCGTCGCTGCCCGCCTCACGCGCCCCCAGCGCGGCATCGGCGCTGCTCAACACGCTTGCGGCCGACCAGCCGCTGCCGCGCGTCGTCAAGTGCTGCTGCAAAGCGCTCGCGCAACTCGCGTGCACGAACGCGTCCGCGTCGCTGCTGCTGGACTACCGCTGCCTCGACGTCGTTGCGACGCTTGTGCCCAATGTCCCGAGCAGCCTCGCCGAGTCGGGCTCGAGCGCCACGGTAATCACCAGCGCCAGCGAGCACGACGACAAGTAGGCTTGCGACATCACCCGCACGGACACCGACGCACGATAGGTTGCTGGCGCTGCCTGCGGCGTTCTACACGCTCCTGGCGACGCTGTGTCGCGTGCAGGAGGGGCGAGCCGCCGTCGCCAAGCTGAATGTGCTCCCGCGCGTCCTGAAGCGCCTGCACCTGCGCTCAGCGCCCGCAGCGTTGACGAGGGCCGACCACCGGTGCCGCACGGAGCTCATGGCGCTTGTGAAAGCCATTGCGCATGCAAACGCCGTCGGCTTGGGCAATGTCAATGAGCTCTTATTGCGGCATCATGTGCACACGGTGTGCGTCGAGATGCTTGATGCAGCCCCGGAGCACGTGGACGTTGCTACCATGTACCTTCCATTTGCGTGCAGCCGACGACACGCGCGTAGGCACGAGCATGCCATGGGCACGCTGGGGGCGCTGGCCAAAGACCACATGCGTTGCGTGCCGCCGCTCCTGGCGGTTGGCGCATTGCGTCGCGCGGCGGCCGCGGTTGCGGGGTTTCGGGACCATGATGAAGGACTGGTGTCGGTCGCGCAACTCGAAAGTGCCCTGCAGATTTTGCTGGGCATTTCTTTGTTTCCGTCCGAAACGGTGCAGACTGCGCTTGCCAATGGGGGGGTGCAAGACGACCTCCTTCGCATCGGCTGCTCCTTCCACCTCGAGATGATCAAGTCCCGGATCAGCGCGCATGGCGCCAAGTCCGTGGGGGAAATGGCGCGCGAGACGCTGCGCCACATGGGCGACTTTGCCAAGCGAGCGCGTGAACCGGACGCAACAGCCAAGGCGCGGTAGGCGCGACGTTGGCGTCGGCCGATGGTCACCGTTCGTAGCTCGCCGGCCAAGCTGGAGTCCCACCGCGTGAGTTTGCCCGCGCTCGAGCCAGGCAACAACAGTCGGCCGCCAACGCCCGCGAAGGCGGCGTCGATGGCTACCCTCCCGGACGTGACGGACTTGCGGCACACACGGCCTCCCGGTCCCCGGCCCAACTGCACGGAGAAGCCGCCTGATGTACCCTTCACGTTCGCCCGGCCCAAGCAGAACGAGGCGCTGAAGTACCCATTCCTGCTGCTCGACCCGCTCTTCGGGGCGATCGACTTCGGCGTCGACCCGAGCGTGCCTGGCCTCGCGTTGCGCCAAGCGCAAGGGCTCACAGGCTCCGCGTACCCTGGCCACGCGACATCGACGCTGGGCCATCATGTCGTGCTCCGACGGTCGCCAGCAGCCAAAGAGCCGCGATTGGAACCGCAAGGTCTCTCATCCAAGCACAAACCGAAACAGTAAATATTTTCAATTACGGAAGTACGAAAAGCAACCTTGGAGATCCTTCCATTTAAAGTTGCCAGAGCAAACGCGCTGCGCAACATGGAAGCGAGCTTAAGGATCATGGGGACAGATTCGTGCAACGCGCCAGAAAGCAATGCTAGAGGAGGGGTAGAGGCCTGTCGCGAGATGGCCCGCGAGAGTGCTACGATGGGGCCATGTCGCGGCAGATAAGGCGTAGTACTAAGTCGTCTGAACCGCTGGGACGGCGATCGGGTGGCAAGTGGCCGCTTGGCGGCAACTGTGTGCAGCCAGCGTCAGGACCGTCGGCACGGCAGCGCTGGCAACCTCGACTGCTTCCGCGATCTTCCACGCTTCAACCCTGTCGTGGCGGCGCCTTTCTATATAATATATTGACCCTGCAAGATACTTTTCCAGTCGCCATTGTATGCACTGGTCCGGTGTATGCAGGCCGCAAAAAAATAGACACGCGCTTTTTATATTACTGCGCAGCCTGCGGATTTCGAGTTGCGGGGATGCCTTGAGGCTTTTTTATGTTAACCTATCAGACTCGAAACGTTCCATTTGGCAAAACTCGGCAAAGGTACCTTCGCTCCATGCAGATGATACGCTTGGCAATTTCGAATTGCCACTGGCCCCAGCACCAAGATCTCAGAGGTATGCAGCGCCGCCTTAGCATCTTGCGCCACGAAGGCTTCGCGACGCAGTGTCATGTGCTCTACGTCGGTGCGAAGCTCGTCTATCGCGTCTCGATACAGACGTCAGTTGCACTCGACCTTGGACACGGATCGGCCTGGGTCGCCGGTGTTAGCAAGGTGAAGCTCGACGCATTCTGCAACAGCCTCCATCGACTCGCCGAAGGTATTCATGGTGCTCCATTGAGCACAGATGGCCACATCGAGCGACTTGTGGAACACGTGCATGACCTCACAGCCAAGCTGCTTGCGACCACTTTTTCGGGTGAAGCGTGTGACCGCGACCTCGTCGAACGCTTCGTGCGCGAAATCCTCGCCGCTTACACACTACTCACAAACTTGGAAGTGTCAGATGTGGCCGCAGATGCACTCGCGAACGAAGTGCTGCAGTTTTACGTCCTTCTACGTGAGTTCCTTATGATCCCCGACGACGTGCAGAGTGCCCGCAACCGCCTCGCTACAGCCGTTATGAACCTCACAGATGTGGCTCCCCCGACACAGGCCGGTGGCTGTAGCATTTGCCTTGAGGCTTGGCAATCCAACAACTTGCCGAGTGTGCAGTTGCCGTGTGGACACGTCTACCACGAAGATTGTGTTATGGAATGGATACGCCAAAGCGCCAAGTGCCCCGTGTGCCGAGCTTGCATTGGAACGTTCTCACGCTGAGTACCCAGTTGTCCTTTTAAGTTATGTATCAATCCAGTTCGCATAAACGCCAGACCCTTGTCGCTTAGCGATCATCAAGAGTAAGCGCGCCGTCGCACGCAAGTACTCGTTCATTGAGTGCGCGCGTCTCAGGCGAGCCAGCGCATCCATAGCACCCATCAGACCCGCATGCATCGCCACGCCATCGCGAAGATGCGGTTCATTCCGAAAGAGGTGTCACCACGTCACGGAGACAGCGCAATCGTGAATCTGCGACTCGGCGCCGGTGTAGCCGAGTGGTGGCTGCATGTTCCAGTTGTGACTTGGTACGGGAGATGGATTTGAAACTTTTCTGCAAGAGCCAACGAGCCCAGTACACCAAACGCCACTGTGTCGTCCGTCCCGTTCCGGAGGATTATCCTCCGCAGCGATACCATCTTCGGAGAATGTGTCATGGATGCAGGTAGAACCCTGTGGTTCCACACCGCCATGAAGGCTACTATTCCAGAGTACCCGCGCTGGACACGCCCCCGGCATTCGGGCCGGCCGCCGACCCTTCTGAAGGTCTCGAGGCGACCCTGTAAAAGTTGCGTGATATCAGAACGACGTTATGCGGTTGACCGGATAAACCTGTGAGAATGAATAGTATAATCGTGCACAGACACACCATTCATTCCCCTTCGAAGACGACGGAAGCGCGATGTACAAGCAAGTCAAGGTGCGCACCAACCAAGTGATGAAGTTCGTCAAGCCCGTCGTTCACTACGGCTTCCTGCCGCTCGTCATTTACCTCGGCCTCAAGAACGACCCTGATGTCGATCTCCTCATGGTGCTCCTGCCCTGGGTTCAGCCCGAAGCGCCGGCCGGCGGCTATTAGATGAAGCTTAAGAAGCAATGAATTGCATGTATTAACACAGGCCTTAGCACTTCCAGATGCGGCACGTGTTGTCCTTCGAGCCTGTGATGATCGTGTCGCCTTCGTAGTTGAATGCGCAACTGAAGATTTCGTCCGTGTGTCCTTCGAGCATTTGCAAGCAGTCGCCCGTCTCGACCTCCCAGAGCCGCGCAACCTTGTCCGAGCTTGCCGTCAGGACCTTTGATCCTTGTGGGTTGAACGTGACTTTGGAAATCTCGGCCTCGTGCCCGATAAGGATCGCCTGGCATGCTCCCGTCATTGTGTTGTAGATGCGCGAAGTGCCATCGGCGGATGCCGTGACGAGTTTGGAGCCCGTTGAGTTGAACGACACGTCAAGAATTTCGTCGTTGTGTCCACGCAGCGTCTAACCAGTATGAGCTCTGTCGGCTCGCAGCATTTGCCTTCTCTACCTGGACATTCTGGCCGCTTGCCACGTCCCAGATTTTGCACGTGCGATCGATGGACCCGCTAATGCAGAGCTCGCCCGTGTAGCTGAACTGCGTGCTCGAAATTTCACCATGGTGCCCCGCAAGAGTGTGAATGCAACTGGACTAGCATGAGCTTCCATGTCCAATGCGGTAATGGTGACCTACCGGCCACTGCGAACATCCCATACTTTCACAGTATGATCGAAGGAGCCTGTGATGATCTTTTCGCCTTGTGCGTCAAAGTTCAGGCTTACGATTTCCGCCGTGTGTCCCTACGTAGTTGTGAGGTAGCGCCCTGTGAATTGTACTACCAGGAGCGTGTGCAGCTCCTGCCCACTCTCGACATCCCACAGTTTAGCCGTGTTGTCCATCGAGCCCGTGGCGATCACGGTGCCTTGAGGATTGAACGACAGACAAACGATTTCGGTCGAGTGCCCTCGGTAAGTGTGGTAGAGCTGCCCCGTGTCCGCGTTCCAAAGCTAGGAAGCCAGAATAAGCCTCGAGATGCCGCGATATGTGGTCATGCCTTGCACGTCTTGTCAAAGGACCCCGTGATAATTTTGTCTCTACACGATCCCATTAGTGTGGTGTTGGGCAATGAGAATGCTCACCCGTAAGGGTTGTTGAAAGCAATGGCATATACGACGTTTTTGTGGCCTTCCAACGTCAACAGCTCGTCACCACTTTGGGTATCCCAGACTTTGCACGTTCGATCATAGCTGCCCGTAATAAATCTACGCAGCAGCTCAGAGTCACAGAGTGACCTAGGTGGACTACTTGTCGCCTGATTTATTGAAGGCACAATTGGTCAAGGGCAGGATGTGAGCACGGAGAATCTTGAAGAGGTAGAAGTCACTGTTGTCGTTCACTTCGAGCTTTTCGATGAGCTCTACATTGCGTTCGTGAGTCTTGCGATAGCATAAGTACGCGACGTACTATAGATGAGCCGTCGCAATTGCGGCTTCCTCGACTCAGAGATAAGCGGCTCCTCGAAGACGATTTGGTTCACAAGCACTTCAATATCGGACCTACACGGCAGCCATGGGTATGCCACCCACCACTAGAGCCTCCACGTACTCGGCCGTGAGATGAAGCAAGTCGATTTCCTTCATCTCGCGCGTCGCATCGCGCAGCTCGTACTCGAGGATGATTCCCGGTGGGTAATAGCGCAGGAGGAACCGCTTGAGCTTCATGAGGCGACCGTCGAGATCTTGTAATGGGCCACGGATACACTTTTAATTCCAGATCCAAAACGTCCACTATAATACAATACCAAATTCACTCATCTTCTCAGTCATTTCGTATGCCCGAGCCTTTGAAGTATTAAATATTTAATGCCCGCCTGCTCTCAGCCGCACCCCGGTCGGTTACGTGCTTCATTATCCGGATAAAGATCTTTTCCGTTATGTATCCGGACCAGTAGCTGTGTATAGTAGTTATCGACTAACTAAACGACCGATTAGTGTTGATGGACACACGACGGCCTTCAGAAATGTCGCCCTATCATGTTCCCAGTGACGGGAATGGAGCAGATGATGCGCACGGCAGTGCTTGGTCGACGAGCGCCAGATAGTACTGCTGACCCGATCGCCGTGCTTGTCAAGGCCGTCAGCGTCCGCTTCCATATTGATGGGACAGCGTTCCATGAAATAGGTGCGGAGATTGGCATGTCCGACGCGAGCTGTCGTCCAAGCAATTGCAATTAATAAAGATATGCAGCCACTTCCGACGACGGAGCTGTGCTCCGTGCGTGCGCAATGTGGACGACGTGGCTCGAGTAGAAGGCGACATCCAGCGAGGCCTCTGGCTTTTGCGGACAATGCGAAAGCGCCGCGTATCTTTCCCTCGCGTGCACAAATCTTTCGGTGCAGCGGTCGTCGACCCGTCATCCGATCATAATCCCACCGCACCCCAGTTGGGAGCAAAACGCGGGCGCGCTCTTGCTGCCTCCATGCAGCCTGCATGGTCCCCGTATCAACGACTGGCCGCAGACACGCAAAACTGGCTGACGGACGGTTTTATGCAGCGCCGCGTGCAAGCGCGCCATTTTGGTGCGGGGAATATCTCTTGACTTATGCTCCTATGCCCCTCCCTGCATACTGAACGTCATACACCGCGCGTCGGGGCCAGTTTTGCACCCTGACACCACCCGCAACTTCAGAAAAGCCAAAGCATACAGGCTCGTGTGGTGCCACTCACGCTGCCCCAGCCAGCTTCAACGCGATGGATTGGGGCAAGGAGACAAGCAGCGCGGGCGGATGACCAAGCCCCCATCGCACCAGCAGACTTTGGCGAAATCCTTAGACAGGCGCCCATACTAATCTCTTCACACTTTAAATGACCAGCCATTTGGACGGAAACCATGTGGGACATACGTGTGGGCGTCTGAAATCTGGCCCAAAGCGCGCATCTCACCAGCCGTCGCCAAACGAGACACTGGCCTCGGATCGCACGCGCTCCACGTCCACATTGCAGTGCAATTTCGCCATCGCCGTCGGTGAACGGCCGCCGAGACCGCCGAAGCTTCGGCGGTGCCCAAAGACGCGCCATCATCAGCAGCATTACACCTCCGGCGGCGTCGGACGAGGCGAGGAAAATTGCGCCGAGATCCCGGATCAGCACTTTAACCGATGGGTCGAGCATGGCCGTGCCAATGAGCGGCGTTGGACGCATTGAACCTCGCGTCGGATTGGGCGTAATGGAGCGTGAGCAATGGCCCCAATCACATGTGTCGCGTCCGTGCTGCCCGCCCCTGTATACAGTGGGCTTGTAAAGACTGTGCAGCTTTGCGTCCAGCGGCGTTTCGCAAATCCAAAACCAACTTGCATCAATCCATTTCCCAACTTCCCAGCTTCCGCCCACCACTTGGCCATGCTGCCCGACACCTCGTATCAGCTCCACGACAGCGCCTCGTCGCCGCGCAAGGACAAGAGCCTCAACTCGGCGGTCGCACCCTTCCTCGCATCGCTCTTTGAAATCCTGAGCAAGGAAGACGCCAAGGTCATCTCGTGGTGCGACGATGGCAAAAGCTTTGGCGTGTATGACTACGAGGCCATGGAGCGCAACATCCTGCCCATTTACTTCCGCCACAACAAGTATGCGTCCTTCCAGCGCCAGCTTAACTACTTTGGCTTCCGCAAGCTTCACAAAGCGCGCGACAACGACCAGTCGAGTATCTATTGCCAGCCCTTCTTCGTCAAGAACGACCCGTCGCGTATGCTGCTCATCAAGCGTAAGACCCATCGGCTCAAGGGCTCGACACCCCGCAACGGCTCGACCCCCCGCAACGGCCAGACGCGGTCCCCCATGGCGATCGATGACTTTGCTTTCTACCCGCACCAGAACTACGAAGAACCCATTTACACACGTGGCAAGAGCGTCTCGGATCCCATGATCTACCTGCCGCAAAACTCGACGACGCCGACCAACGGCTACATGTACACACACGAAGCCTCGCCTTTTATGGCCAACCCTTTTATGTCCGTCGAATCGTACGGCCGCCCGCACGCGCTTTCAGACCCCGCGCTACTTTACAGCATGCCCGCTGCCGCTCTTGCGACGCCCGTGGCCAACCCCGACATGCACGTCGAAACCAACATGGCGCTTGAATTTGCGACCATGCAGGTCTGGAACAACGAGTTCTTTGCACTGGACGCGGCCAAGATCGACGAACCGATTCCGTTTGGCGCCTCGGACGACGACGCCAAGCTTTTCACGACTGAGGATCTCCAGCTCCTCTGCGAAGACCCTCTTGATACGTGCTTCCTTTAAGCGCCCCTTCCTGTTGACTATTTAATATCTATGAATCGAGCGTGTATAAGCTGACATTGCCTTCTCTCGCAACTGCAACCTCGCGTCAAGATGGAGGCGGGGCGGAGGCTTCCGTCCACGCATATGGTGCGGGTACTCGGTGGCATTACGGCCGAGCTTACGATCCCATGAGCCCCCGCCCAGCGCCCTCCGCTACTGTATCCGACCACGGATGACATGACCGGCTCTGCGTGTTTCTTGGCGCGTCGACGGTGTCGATTCCCGACCGCTCCTACGGTACCGGTACGATCACCCACGTTGGGCATGTGCCCTGGACGGTAAGCGGCGGACGCAGTTACGATGGACGAGCTTGGCTGCGAAACGCCGTGGTAGATATGCCAAGCGGGATTTGCCGCTTGGCGCGTCACGCCCGCCGTCGTCGGGGTCCGGTCCATGGGTGATACGCCGAGTGATGGGCGGCAGTCGACCGATGGCTGCGCGTGTTTCTTTGCGGGGAGCATTGGTCTTGGCCGTGACGGGCGACTGGATCCTCGTGCCCATCGCGCTCGGCACCTGTGAGGTCGGAGGAGATGCGCGGACCGCGACGTCCCAAGTACACGTGGTGCAATCACGCGCCCCAGCTGCTGTTACACGCCGGAGGACGCGCCGAGTTACATCACCGCAAAGGCGTCCCGCGAGATCAATCCCAACGGCCAGCTGGGCGGCAGCGTAAAGGTCTTGTCCCACACACCATTGTGCAATCTACCATGAGCTCGCCGGCCGTGACCCCGTCGTCCTCGTCGTCCTTCACCACGGTCGTGGCTCCGTTCCTTGCGTCGCTGTACGAAATTCTAACTAAAGAGGACCCGTCCATCATCGCATGGTGTGACGACGGCAAAAGTTTTGTCGTGCACGACTACGACGCCATGGAGCGGGATATCCTACCAACGTACTTTCGCCACAACAAGTTTGCCAGTTTCCAGCGGCAGCTCAACTACTTTGGCTTTCGCAAGATGCACAAAGCCAAAGAAAATGACCAATCGAGCATTTACTCCCAGCCGTGCTTCATCAAGAGCGATCCGTCGCGCATGCTACAGATCAAACGCAAGACACAGCGCCTCAAGACTCCCACGTCGGCGAGCGCGTCGGCACCCAGTAGCGCAGGCCGTCGCCCGTCTTCGAGTTCGTCTGACTTTGCCTTTTACAATCCCGAAATGCCTGTCTTCACGCGCTCCAAGAGCCTTTCGGACCCGATGTTGTATCACATGAACTATGCGCCTCCGCTGACCCGGAGTTCAAGCAACCCGCCCTTCGAGGGCTACGACAATCGGCCGCACCTCGAGTTCGACCCCCTTGCACTTGAGTCGCCGTTTCTAACGATGCCGAGCTACGAACTACAATACGAGCGACCGACCCTCGACTTCAGCCAAGGGTATTCTCAGGCGCACATGACAGCTCAATACACGCCAACGCACCACCCCCACATGGGCGTGGACACTCGCATGGCGATGGAAATGTCGAGTATGAAGATGGCGAGCTGGGCTGATACGCGTCCGGAGGTACCCGATGCGGACATCCAGCCCATCCCGTTTCAGCTGGCGGCGGACGCGCCAGGAATCGATTTCTCATCCGAGGAGCTACAGATTTTGTGCGACGCCCCCCTCTGCTCCTAAGGCAACTCGGGGAGCCTGCTCTGTATCAATACTAGTAAGTGTCCAAATTGATAATTATTGTGCCCGCCTTGCGTCTTTTTATCGTGTTGAGGTTCAACAGTATCTGGCTCTGCCCATCGACGTACGCGGAATCTTGGGCGCTGTCTGAGGAGCAGACTGAGTCATTACGAGCCATGGACGTGCTTGAACCTCCGACTCCAAACATCGATCACTACAAGCAACGAAAGGCCAAAACGACCGACGGAGTGCGTTTCCGGGCCACGACAACCTCGCCCAGTTGCTGGTGGCTGTTTGTCCTGTGGTTTCAAACAGCGCCATTTTCGGTGGAGAGGGATCGGCAAGTTGCTTCAGCGAGCCGGATGAAAGTGCGTTGATGGTCTTCCTCGCATTTCGAAGCCCCCGCTCAGATCAGTGAAAAGGGCGCGATCACACCAGCCACGGAAGCTCTGGCTCCGGTTCGTCAACCAACCCGTACCTTGAGATGGGTGCAACCGGCACCCGTAGCGTACAAGTACTCGGGAGCCATTGATCGTCCACTGGTGTGCAATGCAAGTGCTGGAAGGGCTCAAGCGGTCATGGAGCAAACGGCCTGTCGACTTGACAACCGTGTATGTGTGATTCAGGCCGCGTCGACGGCGCACAGTAACGGGAGGGGTTGGGCGCTCTGATTTGCGGTCTCAATCACCTGCAATGCGTCACCAGGTGCTGCAATCGAAGGACCTCCTCTCTCAATTTCACCCACTGCGCAGCCAAACGTGCGGTGCTGCACGCGAGTACTATCGGGCCTAGTCATGAACATCTTCATTATTCCGGCTCCTCGAGAGAGACGTCACAGGGACGTGATCCTCAAATCCCACTGATGGCGCACCGCGAAACGACAAGGTCACGAAGCAACGCTCTGCTATAATACTAGTAGTAGCACTGCTTATTCCAAGGAAGCGTAGCATTCGATGTGTTGGTTCAGCAATTTGGTCGACTATCTTCCCAGCTCTGCTGAACTATCATATACATGTATACCGAGTAAGCTTGAAAGTTTGCCTTGGTCACCAGGTGGACGATCACAGTTGTATCTCAGAACGCCGAGATCCCGCCGACTCAACATGGATATTTGAAGACAATGGAGGCCCACGTCGAGACGGTCGATGGTTTGGAAAAGCCGAACGTACTGATACGGCCCAGTATGATCGATGTCGCCATCGCTGGCCACGGAATGCAACAGAACTACTGTCGACGTCGACAGCTTCGAAGCGACTAAGCGTAGGCAAGTCCTTGAGCTCCAAGTCCACTCCAGTTCCAACTGCCCTGAATACTAAGAGCTTCCCATGGTCGCGAGATTGCCCTTATGCTACACCTACAGTCGACACCAGTATCTTTCATTGCCTTTGCTAATAATACAGTACTAGCACCTGCGCACACAACAATTCACTGGGCGGAGAAAAGTCGATGGTCAGAAATCGCGGGTTTCCAGTCGCCTCTACTCGCCAAAACTCGGGATGAGCAGACGAATGCATCAGCACCGTCCGTCTCCTTTACCGCGGAAGCCAGTGCAAAGCTGTGGTGATAAGGCTGCTCTCTTGTCTTTACAGGTGATGGGTAATCGCTGTGCGTCATGCAACTTTCTTGAGTCCATGGTGTGCCATCTGCACGCGACAGAAGTCTCTGGCTTCCTCTCGCTCGATCAGTGGTCCCTGGACGAAGCGCTCATTATTCAATTTGCCATATCCACCAACATGAACAGTATGAGCTACCACTTGATGCACCACAGCGACTACTCGCCGCGCCACACACACGACGTGCTCAGCTCGGCCGTTGCGCCATTCCTCGCAACGCTCTACGAAATTCTTTCCAAAGAAAATCCTAACGTTGTGTCTTGGTGCCACGACGGTAAGGCCTTTGCTGTCTATGACTACGACCGCATGGAGGCCCACATCCTCCCGACCTACTTCCGCCACAACAAGTTTGCCAGCTTCCAGCGCCAGCTCAACTACTTCGGCTTCCGAAAGCTGCACAAAGCCAAGGAGAATGACTACAGCAGCGTGTACTGCCAGCCCAACTTCATCCGCGATGACCCCAACCGCATGCTGCTCATCAAGCGGAAGACGCATCGCCCCAAGGCCTCGACGCCCCGCAACGACACCGCGATCGCCATCCCGATCCTCATTCGCAGCTCGTCGGCACCCGCGACAAACTCTACGACGACGGCGCCGTCCCTCGCGCGAAGCGCCTCCGCTCCGACGCCCTCCACCGCGGCATCGTTTCATTTTTCCTGCCCTGGTGATTCTGACTTCGTACCGATGCCGTACGGCCGCCCGCAGAGCCTTCCGCCTGTCGAGGACGTCGAGACCAAGGTGGCGCTCGACTTTGCCGCCATGCAGATGTTCTCGTGGCACCACAACCTCCCGAGCCCGAGCGACGTGGAGATGGTCGTGCAGCCCATTCCGTTCGGCAAGCATGAAGACTACAGCTTTACCACCGAAGATCTCGATCTCATTTCCGACATCGACCCGTTCGTTGCCGCGATTTAAGCGTGCTGGGTGGTATTTATTGGCATTTTAGCGTCGCCGTCAGTTTAATGCGTTTACATGGGTATTGAGTTTGCTGTTCATCGGAAGTTGAACCACGGTTGACGCCCGACTATACGGGAGGAAACTGGGTGATCGCCATCTGATCAACGCGTTGCAGAGGCTCCGCGGGCCGAGACGACTCAGTGTATCGCACCAGCCGTCCTCCGAAGCTATTATATGTCATGGACATGTCGATTCTGTCCGTCCTATTGCGGTCGGGATTTGTGCAGTATTGCGCGTCGCGACCCTTGGCACCCACACGACCGGGTGCAAGGAGCAGGTACCAAAATGCACGGTCACCAAGGATTGGACTCGTCGCCTACAGTCATCATTGAGGAACACCAACTGATGGAGCTCGTTCGGGTGCCTGGACGAGCCAACAGACTCCTTCAACGACCTCCGAGCCGCCGGATTACTGTACATCCCGTGGATGCCACGCGCCGCCGGCATGCCCTCAACTTTGGTTGCTAGCATTAGCTCATGCAGCTCATGTAAACTAAGCGGTCGTCGCATCTTTGACACCGCCAAAGCGTCGCCTGTCGTGCAGCGCTCGTTTATGAGCCGCCCCCCCCGCGTCATTTCTTCGTTATTCGTTGTGGTTTCAAACGGCTGCTTGGGACTTCCGACCCGCAGTCGTTGAGTTTCGCACCGACTCCGCTCGGTTCAGCCCCAAGATGCCTTTTTTTGGACCTCACAGAACACATGCACCACCTCGGCTGGTCGCTTAGTTATCCACAGCGTTCGCTCAACTGGGTGTGCCAAGGACTAGAGCTTGCTTACTCCGCGCCGTCGTTTCCAACGAGTCGCGTAGCTCGACGTGCAGCCCAATGCAGCGGACCCATCTCCACATGTATCCTTGGGCACGCGCTCGACCAAGTTTGATCTGCTTGGCACCAATGTTACTGATGCATCAACGCATCGGTAACCATTTCTAGTTCAGGTTTCCAGAGCTCAGTTCATGCATCCGATACCGTCATCGGCGACGGTTCACCAGGAAGCAATTTGGATGCCATTATCGCGGGGCGACAGCTATGGTGGAAAACGATAGATATGGATTGATAGGGCTTAATCAGCCTTGGCCTTCTTGGCACTGGCCCTGGCCGCTCTCCGTCGCCGCCACCAAATGATGACGAGAACGAACCCGAACGCCCCAGCAACGATCTTGGCCATGCTCTTGAGTGCGTCCTCAAACTCGAGCTGGCGAAAGCGCGACACACCCTCAATCGACTCGGAGAGGCGGTGCAGCACGTTGATGAGTGCGATGATTTCGTTGCGCTGCAGCGGCGGCAACGCGTGAATGTCGTCGGCCAGGAGGATCTTGATGGCCGTCCCGAGGCCGAGAACCTGGATCTTGCCCCACAAACGACACTTTTCGCAGGTGACGCAGTCCATGATGCGCGACACATTCTCGAACTTCTGACGGAACTGCTCGCGCTGGTGGGCAACCGACATGCCCTTCGAGAAGAGCATCGTCTCGTTGAAGCCCATGAGCGCAGCGCGGCTGTCCGACGGTGCCCGGCAGCTCGCGTTGAAAGCCGAGTTGTCCACGTCGAATAGCTCGCGCATGATTTGCGGTACGCGCTCGTCGTCGTAGGCGTTGCCCGTCGAGTAGTCGTAGTCCAAGAGCACCTCACGGTACCGACCAACGGCGCGGAGCACAAAGAGGTACGTGAAATACATGTTCTGCAGGCGCTCGGGGAAGGCCCCGACGCGGTCGACGAACATCTGGGTGTTGAGGCCCCAGTGGTCACCAAAGCGGTACTCGAGAGCCACATGCGTGTTGATGGACGTATGCAGGCCCGAGATGAGCCGGTAGTACACGCGTTCTTCGAGGCAGAGCTCCTTCGAGTGGAAGCAGTTCTCCTCGTAAATGGCCTTCCAGACACGCCACGCAGAGTTTCCGCTGTAGCCCGTGAAACGCTCGGGGTTCTCCACGAGGTTGACGTATACCATGTTGTCCTCGTTTGTGTCTTCCTCGACACCTTCCTTGGCAAAGTCTCGAACCACGGCCGACCACGGGTTGAAATTCGTGCCCACAGCCGCGTTCTTACGGTCAATCTTGGAGAGCTCGCCTTCCCCACTTTGGTCTTTACACGGTGCATGTAACTCAGCCTCACGCGCTTCCCTCGCCGCTTCGTCTTGCGCATACCACTTGGACGGGATCTCCTCCTTGGGGCATTCGCACACAGAGCAATCCCTGTTTGCGCACTGATTGTTCGAGTGCCAAAAAGGGCACTCCTTCGTCAGATCAGCCTTGAAGTACCGGAAGAACGAAAGCGTGCGCAGCTCGTCCAAGAGCGGATGAAAATGGGCCTGCGTCGCGATGTCCACCGTCTCGTAGTTGCAGCAGGAATCCGTGACCGTGCCAGTGAGCTCGGGCGTCTTGCACACGGTGCATTGAATGTTGCGCACCATCTCTGCAGGCACGTAGCCGAAGACCGCAGTCTTGTCCTCCGCAGCGAAAGCCGTGGCCATGCCCGTGGCCAACGCCCCCCACAACAGCTTCATGGCGAAATCTCCGAAATGAATTCCACAAGTCGGTTTTGTTTTTGGCGGTGAGATAAAAGCGTGATTACTTGAATTTTGTATTCGATATACAAACACCAAGATTACTCGCTGACGTGGCAACCTTGGGCTTCGTTCGTGTCAAAAGTTCGTTCTGGCAATAAAAAATTGTTGGATTTTTCCACATACAAAACACAATACGTTACGTGGTTGATTGTGGCGCCACAAAGAAAAGTCGAGAAAGATCGTCCTTTTTGGCGCGGGATTCGCGACAGTTCCAACGGCCAAGAGGACCTTTGGGACGATCGATATGCTCATGTGCGACCAAAGGTCGATTGGTCGAGCTCTTGTGATGTGCACAAGGTTGTGCTGTCCAGTGTTGGACATCCCACTGTTATGCAGTGGCGTTCAGAAGATAAGATCTCGCATCTTAGTTCACCGTCTACATTTTCGTAGTCCTAATAAAGCATTGTCATGTTGAAGTCAAGGTATCCAAACCTAACTGCCGTGTCGTTTTGCGACGATCGGAGAAATTCTAATACTGGCTGCTGGCGGTACGAAAAGGTGCTTGAAATTGGAGCCCTTGTTGCGCAAACTCGACGCAGCGGAACAAAATTTTCGCTGTTGACGATGGCGAACATCAGCTCAAAATAGGACGAGTGAGCCACTGCCCGGGCAACCTGGAGCCGTGATGCAAGGTTTTTGATACGATGGCTCAGTTTTTAGAATGACCATCGCATTTATTCTTCAATCTCCAAATTTCATCGCACATTTACCCCGAAAGACTTCGCGTAAAATGAACTCATTTCCTCGTTGGATGTTGTTCTTCGGGACAATAGTAGCGTACTTGATGAGCAAGACATTATAACGCCAAACCCAAGCACTGGACATCGTACCGAAACAACTTCTTCATGCCGTTCAGCCCATTGTGGCAATAGCAACGTCAGAGACTTGGAGCATCTACAGCCTAGTTGAAGTTTGTGGTCAACCGTATCCGGACATTTCGTATAATATAACTATCCCAAGTTGAAATGTATGGGCAATTAAGAATGGCCTCTGTCTCATGCGCTGCGTATCCGGATGAAAGATACCATCCAAGCATTGACACATTGCGTTCTTTCGTCAGCCATGAAGTGGATGCCCGGCGAATCCAAGCTCGCTGCCGCCTTGGTCGTCTTGATCTTTGCGCGCTGCGTCGATCGCGTCGTCTACACGTACACCCGCGCCACCAGAAGTCGCTGCTGATGCGTTGATAGGCGCATCACGTATGACTTCGCGCCATTTCTGTGGTATTTCTCCAACATCATCTGCCCCCTTGCGTTTGCCGTCACGTCATGGCCCGTTGTGTGGTACAAGCTCTGGTTTACGAGTACATCGATCGCATCTATGTGGACAAACACTTGAACCCTAACGGATAGACGACATCACCCCCGAGATGAAGGCATTTCCCAGCCAGTGTTTTGCGTGGATGGCCCTCCTTGACACCGTGTGTTGCCTTATGGCTGCCTTCCCCACACCTCATATTGGGTATGCCACTGCAGCTAAAGTTGAGTTTTGCACTGCTTTGTATAGAGGTAACCTGGCCAACGTGCTCGGCCAAGTGAACCTGCCGTTCAATATGGTCATGTCCTTTGTGTTTTTGAAGACCAAATACCGTCGCATCCACGTTCTCGGGGCCATTCTCGTTGTCTATGGCGGCCTCGTGGACATGATTCCAATTCTTCAAGGCAATACCAACCAGAACTCGCCCGACCCCAGCGTGTTTTGGATCAGCATGTACATTCTCGCCATGATTCCGTCCGCAGCGTCAAACGGTATCTTGTCATCTCGGGGTCTTTCTGGGGCTGACAAACGCGGTAAAGTGTACAAAGAGATTGCTCTCAAAGATATTGACCTCGATATCTGGTACACGAACGCTTGGATCAGCGCGTATCAAGTGGGTTGGGGCCTCTTGACCATGTGGACGATTCGAGTACGTTGTTTGCCAAGACAACCGGCTAACTAAGACGGCAGATTCCAGCGTTTTGTGATCCTCCCATTGAGTGGTCAGCCTTTCCCGCATACATTGGCGCTGCGCACGACTGCTTCCTCGGTCGTGATGTCGTTCTAAACGGCGAGCCTGTGACGTGCACGAGCAGCGTCTTTCTTCAATTCCTCCTCTTCATCTTTTTCAACCTCGTTTACAACCAAGTATGACGCACTCTAGTCGTGCATGATCCTCACCGATGTGTAGTTGATGCTGTACGTCTTCAAGGAAGGCTCAAGTGTCCTGTTTGTCGTGTCTTCGGCCATCTGCTTGCCTCTGACCGACGTTTTGTACATGCTTCCGCTCATCACAGGTCCAAAGGCGACCCAGTCCTTCACACTCTACGACGCATTCGCTCTCTTTGTGCTTGTGGTAATCCTCTTCTTTCCTTGACTTCTGGTCAACTGCATGGGGCAGATCGGAATCCTCGTCTATCACTCGGAGAAGGAGCAGCGCATGGACGCAACTGGCACCAAGTCTGTCGAGAGATCGCCCATGTTTTCATCGCCGAGCTTTCAGAAGACTCAAATGATGCGAGCGAAACGTGGTAGGCGATTGCCGATTGCTCTTGGCATTCAGGTTCGCACTAGGCCGGGTCTTGTACCACCAAAGCCCCATGACCTACCGCCAGCGCAACTCGCCGTCGCGACCGCTCATGTCGCTCCGTAACCCCGTCACCTACGGGGCCACTTCCGCAGACAAAGCTGTGTAGATACCTTGAGAGAGTTGTGTTGTCGACTAAGGAAGCGAGGCTTAATGCATTCATGCGCAATTTTGTTGTAAAGGTTGTGCAATGAACGCTAATATTACTAGGCACGACGTGCATATTATTCGTTGATTTGTCGGGGGTTTGAACGTCAGTGGGCGCTTGCGCTCCGCGGTTCTGAGCCTTAATATTCGACTCTTTCGTGACGACAAAGGGGGATCTTGTCGCAACAACTTCATGCTCCTGTGCTGTCGCCAAGGTTTTTTAGGACAAACGTAATACAGCAATCGACCTCATGCTTGCTATCTTCGGTGAGCTTGGTGCCAGATCGGGGGCATTGACTTGCGTCGAGGCATGTCCTCTGGGCCTTCGTGGCGGTGCTTGTGTTTACACTGGCAGACGAGATTCATGAAAGCCTAGCGATGGTTTGCAGCTTGCTACTCGCTATGGTTGAGGCACCAAGTTTCCCCTAGTCAATGCATGTTTGCTGGCGCGTACACAGAGACCTCCCTTCATGCACTGCACATCGCACCATAAGCAAGCTATGCCCCCAAATCCCTTCCCACCAACTTTAATGATCGCGCCAACTCATATATTGAAAGCAATACGCATTTGCGAGCATGGATCTCACCGTGCGCCGGCGAGCCTAACAGCGAAAACTCTCAGTTGCTCGGAAATCAATACACGTTTTTAGACCACGACCACATGATCTGGGCGTACGGACACCCAGATTCCAGTCCTGCTACACCATAGCTTCTGCAGCTTTCTTTTTTCCCCGGAGCTTCTGCTTCTCGGGCGTGCCTTCGGGAGTTCGAAGCGCTCGCCCACGGTCGGCCGTGCCGTACGACGCCGGGCGTGCGGGGGAATTGGACCGGCGCAAAAGCGGGCTCTTTCCGGGAAAGAGAGGGCTCTGCCGGTATACGAGGCGGCCACGTTGCGAGCGCATGAGGTGCGTGCGTTGGAGTGTCGGCGAAGTGAACATCGGCGATTTCTCGATGGAGCGGCTGCCGCCCGCGCTGGTGCGTTTTTCCTTCTCCGAGTGGTAGACCAGCAGACCAATCTGCCAGGTAATTTATTGAGCAGGGGTCAGGATACGCATAGGCTTACCACAAGGACGAAGAGCGCGAACCCGTCGTAAATGGTAAATGTTTGCGCCGCCCGGTCGCCAGTGACGAAGGGCAGCATGTACAGAACGTCCGTGAGCGGGAGACACACGGCGGACGATACGACAAAGAGTACACTGCTGCCCTCTTTGAAGATGTACAGCATTAGCTACCCACGCGTAGATAAGATGAGCTGAAGACCATGGGAACCGTGGGGTACCTGGTTGTATGTCATGTTGAAGAGGATGAACCATAAAAACGTCGTAAAAACACCTTCGTTGCAAGGTAGGTGCTTGCCGTTGAACTCGACGGGGTTGCCGAGGAAGCAGTTGTGAGCGAGCCCGACGTATGGTACAAATTCAGACCACGGCACCGGCGGGTCGCAAAAGGCGGGCACCTGCGAAAGGTTTGCGGATCAGAGGATGGGATTGTTGACGTTATACCCGAATCGTCCAGATCGTCATGATGCCCAAGATGAGCTGGTAAAAGCTAATCCACGCATTCGCATACCAAATGTCGAGGTCCACGTCCTTTAGTCCGATTTCCTTGTAGACTACGTATGCGTTTGCACAACCACACAAAGCAACGTGGGTACCGTTCGACGCCGCAGCAGGAAGGAGCGCCGAAATGTACATGAGGATCCAAAAGACACTAGGATCCGGCATGTTCATGGTATTGCCCCCTGTGAAAAGCGGAATCATATTGACGAAGCCACCGTAGAGAACAAGGATGGCGCCGAGGATGTGACAGCGTTTGTACTTGGTGTTGAGGAAAAACGTCGAAAGAACCATGTTGAAAGGCAAGTTGAGCTGGTCAAGGACGTTGGCGAAATTCCCGCTTTAACTTCTGTGAGCCATGCACAAATTGGCGCCATGTACCCGATATGGGGCGTGGGAAACGCCGCGAGGAGGTTGTACGCCGTGTCGAAAAAACCCATGAGCGCAAACTTCTTGTGCGAGAATGCGCGCATCTCGGGAGTGATGTCGTCCGTGTACCACATCTTGTACCTACCCATGATAGCATTAGCCTCCATGCACTTGGGACGTGCGAGCTACCAGACGACGGGCCACGAAGTAACCATGAATGCAATGGGCAAAATGATGTTGGAAAAGTACCAAAGGAACGGACCGTACGCGTAGGTGATACGCCTATATGTGCTAGCACGGACAAGCAAGATATTAAACGTACGTGTCGAGGACGCGGTCGACACAACGCGAGAGGATGAGGGCGACAAGGGATGGCACGAGCATCTTCGCGTCACCAGCCATTGTGCTCTCACTCCCAGCGTTATCGATGAAAGTGCCTACAAAGCGGGTAGATGCTGTGAATATCGAAGGTTAATTTAATGATTCGTTGTGGTGTGCCGAACAATTGTCCAACGGCGTGGCCATTGGCCCGAGGAGTTTAAAATGCCAACCTCTCGACGGGAGGCTTTCGTCGATGAGCTCCCTACGACCATAGCACCCATGCAAAATGGACATTCGTGGAGGTGATCCTTGGGCAACGGCAGCATGTGCAGCGCGCCGATGTATAGGAGGACTAGGGTCGAACTGAAGTACCAACCAGCCCAACTTTTCCCGCACCGATAGGCAATTTGGAGCGGCAATGCAGCCCAGCGTAATTAAGTCTAAAGGTGGTGCAGCACGAGTGACATCACTTGAGAATCTTTTTGGCTACTGACCAGCTTCAAGAATGCAATCACAAAGGACACACCAAACTCACAATACGTTTTGTTTTAATCGTTGCATGTATTTCAAAGCTTATTCATTTGGAAAGGCCATGTTTTTAAATAACTGATGTAGGAGGAGATCTCTTTTTGTAAAACATTCGACAGGTTATTGCATTTTGGATAAGTAAAAAAAACTCGAGAAAAAAGAATCCCAAACGACGAGCATGGGATTGGCTAAAATTGCCAATGACGTGTTACCAATCAGCGTTGACTCTGTCTCGGAGCGTTTCATTCAGGGACTCTTTTTATATTTCGCTCCAATTTTTTTATTGAAAGCTTTCAATGGCACCGACTATCTTGGCCGTCTACATAAAAATCGCGCGTAATTTTAAACATATATATTTTAATGAGCTTGTAACGCTCCTGCAAGCAGCACTTGATCTTAGTATGTTGAACTGAATTTAAAATAAACAGCCCACCCGACCCTATTGCGCTCCGTGTCATTCCTCAATTTGACCGACGCGCGAAGGATGATGCCGTTGGAAAGCACGTAGGTCACGCTGGAAGCGCCCCATTCGCTGTCGATGCCGATTGCTAATGCAAGGCCATGTGTATAGGAAGTTTGAGGCAACAGAACAAGCCCTAGGGTACGAAAAGCCCGCCACACTGCGCAAAAAGCCGGCCACTCCCGGGGTGCCAAGTCCGAAGCGCGTCAAGCTCCATCATTACGACGATGAAGATAATGTTGAGCACGGTGGCGACCAGATCGAAGTTCCGCGTCGCCGCAAACGTGACGTGCTGAAGCAGGTTTCCATGCGACTCTTCATGAGTGCTCAGGGCTACACGACGAGTGCATTGCGGAGCATCTTTGTCCAGCGCATGGATGAAGTCGAGCTCATAGCAGAAGACGCCACTTCAACCCTCACGATCCCGCCTTCGAAGAAGACGAGTCGCAAGCATCTCTGGCAACCTGTAACCCGCGACGATACGTCTTACCGACCGCACTCGCATGCGACTAGTCTGCTCTCCTGTAATACGTACCGTGTAGCTCACAACTTGATACTAGGCACATCGAGTGGAATCAACGTCAACATGGACTTCTTCCTCTCACGCGTGACGGACCCGACGTCGTACTTTTACCGGTACCGGTTCGACGCTGAGACGGAGCCGAAGAAGGCTCATGTTGTGCTTGTGTGTCTCTCGTGGTTGAAGCCGCACGAAGAGATCGTGAGCTGGGAGCGCGTTGACGGCCTCAAGAAGGCAACGATCAAGTGGGATGCCTATACGGAGCCGCTGCTCGTGGACGTCAAAACTGGTGCCATCCTTGATGGTCATCACCGTTACACAGTTGGCCTCCAGCTCCAGCTTAAGCTGGTCCCTGCTGTGCTTGTGGACTACCTCGGCGACGATCAAATCACAGTCGATGTTTGGCCGGGCTGCGGTCGCACGTCCCTCACAAAGCAAGAGGTCATCGATATGTCGCTCTCGCCGAACGTGTTCCCGCCCAAGACGTCTCGGCATCGGTTCACAGACTCTCTTCCCCCCATTTCGGTTCCGCTCGTGACGCTCCGTTCTGAACCCAATGAGGGTACGCTGGGCTATGGCAGCCCTACAGTTGCGCTCTTGCCTGAGGAATCGTCGACGGCCGTCTTGCCGCGCACACGGAAGCGAGACTTCGTGCGGTTGGCATCGATCCAGCTTGTAAATGGCGCGACGCAGCTTGCGCTGTCCGTCGTGCGGGGAGTGTTTCGAGATCGGTTCCGCGCCATTGATGCGCAGGCTTCGTCAACGCTCGATGTTGTGTCCCGTCCACATAAGAAGAACCCGAACCGCAGCGATGCTTTCGACGCCATTCGCGCCAACGACCCAACGTCGTCGTTTTCGCGCATCAAGGGTCGCATGGCTCAAACTCTTGAAGACGTCATGGACAGCAGCAACAAGTATCGTGAGTTTTTCGTCTCTCGCATCACGGACCCAACGTCGTACTTTTACAAGTACCGCTTTGACACAGAGCGCGAGCGATCGCCCAAGCGCCTCGCCGTTGCGCTCGTGCTAGTCTCGTGGCTCAAGCCTCATGAACAGATTGTGAGCGAGGCGCGTGTCGATGGCCTTCGCCGTGCAACTCTAAAATGGGATGCTTACCTCGAACCGCTGCTTGTGGACCGCAAGACAGGTGCCATTCTTGACGGCCACCACCGGTACACTGTCGGCGTCCAGCTTGGGCTCGTCACCGTACCTGCCGTGCTCGTGGACTACCTCGAAGACGATTCGATTACCGTTGACGTCTGGCCCGACTGCGGCCGCGACACCCTCACCAAACAAGATGTCATCGCGATGGCGCTCTCGGATGATGTTTTCCCGCCGAAGACGTCGCGCCACGCCTTCTCGGATGATCTGCCGCCGATCAAGATCGCACTCGAGCGGATGCGCCAGTCGTACTTTGATCCGGTCGCGGCCGTGTAGATGTGAATTTCCTCTCCATATAACTTAACTCTTGCCTTTTTGCATGCGCACTGCCTCGAACGTCCGTCCGTGCGCGGTCGAGTCCCTCCGACAGGGCGCAGTTTTACTTGTCACGTGACGAAAACTCTCGAAACAAATACTTTGCGGTTGCTTGACGCAATTGGATTCTGCCCACGTCCTTCGATGGTACGCGCGAGCAGCGCGGCGGAGCTCACGGCGTTGCGAATGTAGTCCGTCACATTGCATACGACGCTCGGTGACATCAAAATCGAGGTCTTCTGCGACACGGTGCCGACAATGGCGGAGGTACTGCTACTGGCTACGCGCCTACCTCCTGCACGGGCAGTAGAACTTTCTTGCCCTCTGTGCCAGCAACGCGTACGACAAGACGGTCTTTCATCGCAACATGAAGGGCTTCATGATCCAGGGCGGCGACCCCACAGGTGCTCTTCGCGAGTCGATCCCGCTGGTCGACCGCGCTCGTAGGCACGGGCAAAGGCGGTGATAGCATTTGGGGCGGCAAGTTCAACGACGAGTTCCATCCGCAGAACCGCGTACGCCGATCATTTTCCAGGCACCCGCTTACCCCACGTAGCACAACGCGCGAGGCATCGTGTCCATGGCCAACAGCGGCCCCAACACCAACAAGCAGCAGTTCTTCATCACGTACGCCAAGCAGCCGCACCTCAACAACGTCTACAGCGTCTTCGGCAAGTACGGTGTCCTCCTCGCGCGTGGTTTACTAGCGCTCATGCCAGGGTCATCGACGGCTTCGAGGTTCTCGACGCCATGGAAAAGTCGCCGGTCGATGCCAAGCACCGGCCACTCAAGGATATCGTTCTCCAGTCCATCACGATTCACGCCAACCCACTCGCCGACTAAGCCAACAAGAGCTTGCTCCATCTTATCTACTGTGTCGGCGGATCCTGTACGCGAATCATTTGCGTTGGGGGAATGAGCAACTCTTCGTTGACGGCCGCACCGAGGTACTGTCGCAGTAGGCCCTTGAGCTCGACGTTCTGCGCCTGGAGCTCTGAAACCTCCTCGATGAGCCCCTTGCGCTGCTTGAGCACTTGCAGGTAGGCCGTTAGGCCTGTCTCGAGCGACGTCCACACACTACCATGGTGTGAGCGCGGCTTTGGAGCTGACGCACCGGTGGGACTGCGCCGGCAGCACGCGCTGCGCCCGGAGCCAGAAGCTCTGGTGGTCTTTGCGGTACGAGAGTGCGGCCCCCGATAGCTGCGCCTTCTCTTCCTCGAGCTTCTCCTTGAGGCGCCGCGCGCCGCGGCTGCCTCGGGCCTTCTTTTCCTCGCCGAGCTCCTGCACAAACGCCTTGATGGCCTGGATGACGTCGTCGGGGTGGATTTTGAGCCCAAGACGCTTCGCGAGGTCCGCACCCGGTCGCGCGTCATCCCGAGCGTCGTGAAAGAAGAATCTACGCGCGGTTGACCGTGGAGCGGCCTCCAGGCACGTACGATAGCAGCCGCTCCATGTCGGCTTCGGTCTCGACGCCCAGCGACTTGAGGATTGCGTCGGCGCGCACGAGCTCGGCCTCATCGTCGTCCATCGCCTCAAGCGCCTCACGAACGGGGCCGTGCACGAGGAAGCCGGCCTCGGCCGAGAGCAGCTGGAGCATGTACTTCAGCTTGGCGCTTGATATGCGTCGGTCGGGCGCAGCGGCGGTTTGGTCCGGCGCCTCGGAGGCCTTGGCCGTGGCGTCGTCAAGCTGTTGCTTGCGTAGCACAACAGCATCGACGGAGCGCAGGTCACACGCCGGCGGCACCCACACGAGCCCAAGTTGCTGCTCGTGGATGATGCGGTCGGCCTGAAGCACCTTGCTGATCTGCTCCAGGGCCTCGGCCTCGTGCATGGCCCACACTTCGTCGTACTTGCGGCTGTCGTTCTCCTCAAAGTGCTGGAACTTCTTTTGCAGGTCTTTGTACTGCTTGGTGATGCGACGGTACTCTTCCGTGAGCTCCGTGTTCTGGTGGCGCTGTGCCGTGTCCGTCTGCGTGTACTTTTGGATGAGCGCGCTCAGCGCGTCCTTGAGGCGGCCCAGCTTGCGCTTCTGCTGGCTTAGCGTGGCCGAGTTCTCCATGTCGCGCTCCGTGAGCACCCGGTAGTTGTACTCGAGCTTCTCCGTGTTAAGCTGATAAGTAGCTCGCATCTACTGTGTGTCAGTACTGCCGCGTTCGGCGCCAACCTCTTCGAGCTGCTGCTCCAGCGTCTGGATATCTGTCTCGAGCTTGATCTTGAGCTTATTGTAGTCCTCGGCGTCCTTGACGCGCAAGTCTTCGATCTCCTTCTGGCTTTGCTCGTCGCGCGCCTGCTTCGCCTCCATGTATGTCATCTCCATCTCCCGCCGCTTCTCGAAGAGCGAGTCGATCTCCGCCTTGTTGGACGAGATAAGCTCGTCACGCTCCTAGACCGGGGTCTGCCACGCCTGCGATGGCAACGGCACCTTGAGAAATGCCTCCTCGATCTGCTCGAGCTCGAGCTCGTATTCCTCTTGCATCTCGCGGTATTGCTGGCTCATGCGGTCCACGAGCGCCTCCACGTCCTCCGCCTCGACCTTGAGCGCAATGACGTACTCCTCGTCTTTGGCCTTGAGCTGCGCTTGGAAGTCCTTGATAAGATTGTCCTTGGACTCCAGGATCTCGGAGCAGGCCTCTTGCTGCGCTTGCAGTTGCTACACCACCGATGAGCCATCGTATCGATGGGGGGCTGAGATACCTTGTAGAGCTCCTGGGGCATGTTGTAGTCGTACAGGTCGGCCCAGCGCATCTCGACGGCCGCATTGCGCGAGCCACTTGTGATGGCTTCCTGCTGAAGCTTTTCTATGCGTTTTTGCTTACGCTCCTCTTCATCAATGCGCCGAATGTTTTCCTTGTCGTCTGCCCGCACCCGCACGTCCGTGACTTCCTGGATGCCCGCGAGCTACGGCAGAGTGCGGCAGCTGTCACAGCACAACGTCGCAGACCTTGCGGCGATCTAGCTGATTGAGACTATCGGCGATCTGCTGGCTGCCTCGACTCATCTTCTTGGCATCGCCGGCCGTCGTTTTCTTCTTCTTGCTCTCGTCATCCTTGCTCGCATTACGGACGTCAATACGCCCTCGCCGCGCCGCGATGCGCGTCTCTCGGTCGTTCCCATCGCCTTCGGTCTTGATGTCCATACTGCGACCGTTCACGAGCCCTCCAGACACACCTTCGCACCGCGGCAAAACCGCCGTCGAATGAAACTGCGCAATTTTACACTTCCACCAATGGCTTTTCTCACGTATATTTCACCTCCTATCTCAAAACAATTTCCCAATCCACCAGGCGTTTGTCCCAATGTCCCACCGCACGCTGATTGGTCCACACACGACACGCGGGGATTGGCCACAGCGCGATCTTGGAGGGGTACGTAGGATGGTCTATTAATAATAACGGGGGGCATCTTAGGCGGTGAGGTACTGGTCGAGGCTCTCGCCCGAGATCTCCTCGATGTGGCGGATGACCTTGTGGCAGAGGGCCTCGACGTCGGCGTCGTGGTCTTCGAGCAGCTCGGCCAGGAATGGGATGCTTTCGGGGAGCATGGCGAGAAACTCCTCGCCCACGATGGCGTAGCACTGCTCGATTGTTTGCAGCGTCGCGAGGCGGACGGCAGCGTCCTCGCTCCGCGACTTCATCAGAATGCGGTGGTGCATCGGCTTCCAGAGCAGGTCGTTCTTGGCGGCCCAAGCCAGATGGGCCAGAGCCGACACAGCGCGCTCCACGACAGGGGCGGCCGCTGGCAGCGACGCGAGCCCGAGAAGGTCCACAAGAGGGGCCATGACCGTGTCGAACTTCTCCTTGTCCATAAATCCATCCGTGTCATGGCTGAAGCACCCAAGGAGCGCCGTGACCACATGGCCCGCGAGCGGCCACGGAGTCGCCACCAGTGTCGTCTTCGCCTTCTTGGCCGGACGTTCAAAGAACGCGTCATCGCTGTCGCCCACAAGCGCCCCGCCGGCCGCCACTGCCGCCTCGAGGATCGACGCGCAAAGCGGTAGGATGTGCGCGAAGTACGGCACAAAGATGCTCTTGAGCTTGTCCGAGAGCTGCGCCACGACTCGAAAAAACACCACTTGACGCGCAGGGCTCGGCGCTGTGGTGTTGGGCAGGACGACGTCCACCCACGCCACGAGCTTGAGAAAGAGCGGCTTGAGCTGCTTCTCGCTCAGCTTCATCACGAGCGCCACGAGCGCTGCAATGAGCTGGTCCTCGACACGCTCGCTGACGCTCGGGTGCAGTCGGCGCAGATCGAGCGCCACAAGGTACAACCGCATGAGCCCGGCCATGTGCGCCTTGACAGCGGCACGATCCATGGCGGCTACGACGGCCGTCACCATTTCGAAGAAGCGCAGGAGCGCGACGTCGCCGCGTGAGCAGCACACGGGGTAGAGCTCCAGGAGCGCTGGCAGCAAGTTCCGCAGCTCGACGCCGGCGCCAAGGGCAACGATGGTCGCGTCGACAGAAGCGCGGATCTGGCCATGGCGAACGTTAAGGAGCGCCGGGAGGAAGAGCAAGCGGAGCATGGCCGGCAGGTAAGACACAAGGAACTGCGGGAACTTAGTCGCAACGGTGCGCAGCGCGGCGAGGAGGCACTGCTGGAGCGTAAGCTGCACGCCGGCGTCGGCGGCAACGTCAGCGGCCGTGGACGTCTCAATGGCCGCGAGCAGCGTCGGGAAGAAGCGGGGCACGAAGGGGAAGACAGCCGGACCAAGCGCCTGGCAGAGGTTGGATAGGCACACGAACGCCGAGCCGACGACGTGGCCGTTGGCGCCGACTTCGAGCGGTAGCTGGCAGCACGCGAGCACGGTAGGAAAGACCTCGAGGAAGGGCGCACTGTGCTTAGAAGCGAAGAAGCGGCAAAGCACGTCGACGCTGAGCAGCGCCATTTGCTTGTCCCCGAGTAGCGCCGAGTCGTCAGCCAGGACGGCCGAGAGGTCGTCGAGCATCTCGACAAAGAGCAGCTCCTCTTCGACTGTAAGCGTCGCCTCGGTTTCCTCGATGCGTTCGTTGAGCAGCTGCAGTGCACGCCGGCGGATCGCACCGTCCTCGTGTTGCAACAGCTCCCCGATGACCGCCACGAAGCCAGGCGCGGTAAGCAGCTGCTGCAGGTTGTTCATCGCATCCAGCGCGTGTGCGCCGAGCGCGGCCCAGCGCGGCGACGCCTTGTCAGACTCTTTCGTCTTGGTGACACGGCGCAAGAAAAGAAGCAGTCCCTGCGCCAGCAGCAGGTACGCGTGCTCGAGGCTCTTTTCGCCGTCGTCCAGGATCTGGTGGTGGAGGGACTTGCGCTCAAGGTGGCGCGGCACAAAAGCGGTGAGCCGCTCGAGCGTTGTGACCGCAACAGCCGCCTTCGGCACGTCGAAGGCCACGGCCGCATCATCGTCGTCCTTGTCGGCGGCGGTGTCCGGTGCGACGGCTGCGTGCAACTGCCCCGCGATCTGGACAAGCGCCACAAGCGCGCGAATCTGTGCCTCGGGCGCAAAACCTTCGAGGAGTGCGTGGCAAAAGTCGGCGCGGGCGGCAGCGTCATTGGCGTGCTGCAGGAGCAGTGCGACGCCGATGGCGATGGCATCGTCGTCGTGGGCACTGAGGCTGCGCAGAAGCACGTGAAAGAGCGTGGCCCGGCGGGCGAGTGGCAGAGCATCAAAGGCAGTCACGAAGGTCGCGAGGAACGTCTGCGTCGACACGGCGCTACCGGCCGTGTGCACGTATGGCACGGCGTGCTCGACCATTTCTTGGAGGACATGGAAAGAATACTCGTCAAGCTGAAGCTTGGCCGCGAACGACAGAATCGGCACAAGCGCCTGGAGCACCTGCGCCGGGAAGAGGTCCACGAGCGACGACACGAGCAGCAGCGCCGCGTTGCGCGTCTGCTGCGAAATCGTGTGCTGCACGCATGCGAGTGTGAGCTCCACAAACGCCTGCGCATGCGTGGCGTCGCTGGCCGAACCGCGCAACCGCACCGCCGTCGCATGCAAAGCGCCGAGCACCGTTTGCACGCTGTACTCGGATACGGCTGCCTTCTCAGCAACGAAGCGCGCCAGCACGGCATGCATCGGCCCCAGTAGTGCCTGAAGCTCTCCGGCTTCATACACCGGCAGCAGCGTTGGGAGCACCTCGAGAACGCACGTTGCATGCGCGACCCAGTGCGCATCCGCAGTCGGCGTCAGTTGCGCTGCAATCAATTCCACAGGCAGCGGCAGTCGCCCCAAGAGCGCAGCCACGTCCGATGGCGTCGTCTCGGTGCCCGTGCGCAGGAGCGCCACAAGCGCGTCAAGAAGCGCGCGTTGCTTGGCCACCGCGAGGGACGCGTACCACGGGCCTCCCATGTGCGTGGCCACGTGGCTATGGAAGCGGGCGACGGGCGCCCGCAGCGTCGCGAGCACCACATCGTAGCACGCGGCGGATGCGCTGTCGCCATGGAGGTAGTGCGAAAGCAGCGCGGCGCCGACCTCGGCCTCGACCGGTGCGGCTGTTTGAAGCAGCGGCGTGAACCATGCGATCGTCGTCGCCCACGCCGCCGCGTCTGTCGCAAGGCGCAGCGCCGAGAGCACACTGCGGACGCGCAGGAGCAGTGTCGGCGTCAACGCCGCGTGGGGCACGAGCGCCGTAACCAACACACGACGGAGAAAGGCGGCGCCGTCCTTGGTCGCGAGGGCGGAGCCGAGAAAGGTCGCGAGATACCCGGCGTCCATGTCCAGCTCTGCCTTGACCTTTAGCAGTGCCGCAAGCGTTGGGAGATACGCTGCGTACTCCTTCTTGCTGCCCTGCGCGAGTTTGAGCAGCGGCTTGAGGCAGTGGAGCGCGGCAGCTCGCAGCGGCGTGTGGGGGTGGCCAAGGCCCACAAGCAGTGCCAGCACGAGGTGGTGCACATCGTCAGCGCGGACGCTTGCGGGCATGCACTCGACCATGACGGCGAGCAACATCACGCTGCGGGTGCCGACGGTCGCAGGCGCATCCGTGTGCACAAGGCGGCAGAGTGAATGAAAGAGGTCCGTCACATGCGAGCCTTGAGCCAGCGCAGCATGGAGCACGGGCTGGACGAGTGTGAAGTAGCCCGACGTCGACCCGAGCAGCAAGATGAGCGCCTCGTCGTACGCGGCTGCGTCAGTGCGGAAAGTCGTGCGCATGAGGTCGCACACAATGCCTACGACGTCGGCCACGCGGGCGGAGTCGGCAGTGGCAACGGGTGTAGCTGCGTTGAGCGCCTGCCAGGTGGCATCCAGCAGGCCGAATAGGTGGCGCGCTAGAGCCGGCGCATGTGAGGGCTGGCTGCGCCGCGCTACGTCGAGCACGCGGATGGCAACGAGTGGCTGCGCCGTGTGGCGTAGAGCGGACGGCGCTGCCCAGCTCTCGACGTCGGCCGCGGCATCGGGCGTCGTGCGTGCACCAAAGTGCTCGATGAGGTTGTCCGCGGCGGCCAGCTCGGAGGTAAAGGGCGCCACGTCCAGCGTGGCCATCAGCGGCATGACGTCCGCCCAAGCGACGGTGGTGGGCGTCGCAACGACATTGCCTTCGGGGGCAAAGAGCAGCAGCAGGTCGAGAAGCGCCTTGTCGTGCGCTTTGGGGTAGGCGTCGCGGAAAGGACCCGTAGCAAACGCCAGCAGTTCGCGCACGGCAGTGGCAAAGGCGGCGTCGCTTGCGCGGGTATTCACGGCACCCGCAAGAGCGTCAAGCAGCGCGGCAGGCTTGGCGGCCGCAAGCAGCAGGGCGCCGACGGCGGGCGACACGACGGCGCGCACCACCTCGGGGGAGTCGTCGCGAAGGCGGCGCAGAAGCACGTCGGCGTCGTCAAGAGCGGCCGCTGGCATGTCACCGAGCACGTTAAGCGCGTGGAGGCGAATGGCGGCCGTCGGGTGGTCAAGCGACAGCAGCAAGCTCACGCCGCTCTGCTCCAGCGGAACGTGCAGCGCGGCCGAGGCGTCGGTGAAGGAGGTCGCGACGAAGTTGACGCAGAAAGCCTTGAGCTCGGCATCGGCGCGCGCGAGTGTCGCGTTGACGCCTGCGTCGAAATGCTCAGCAAAGCGCTTGCTCACGTGCAGCAACAGGCGGCGGAGGCGGTCCGCGGCTGCGGGGTGGCCGTGCGCCTGCTCAAAGAGCACGCCAACGAGTTCCGGTACGAGAGGTGCCACTATAGGCCCCAGTGCGGCCACTAGAGCGTAAAAAAGATGCTCCGCAGGCTCGGTATGCAGGGTGACGACGGCGGCGAGGAAGAGGCGCAGGAACTTGCTCGAGTCGTAGGCATCCATGGCGTCCTGCAGCAGCGACGGCACGTCGTCGTACTTGAGAATGTGTTTGAGGGCTTCGGCAGGAAAGCTCTCGAACGGCTGCGCCTGCACGACGCCGATGAGGCACAAGAGCGCGTCGAGCTGGGCGTGCGCGGGGGCTGTCTTGGCGATGGCAACGACGAGCTGGTGGCGAGCGGCGGGCGCGAGCGTGGCCTTGGCCGCGAGCTTGGTGGCGATCATGTATGACGCGGTCTGGTGCTCGGGGAAGCTCTTGTCCTTGAGGCCATCAACGATGTTCGGAAGCACCCAGCGAAGGATGGCTTCGGACACGCGGGACTTGTCAATCACATCCATAGCGAGGAGCGCATAGAGAGCCATTAGCTTCGGGTTGCGGGCGCCGATGCGGCGGGCACTTGTGTAAATGAAGCGGACGAGTTTGGTGTCGGCGAAACAACGCTTGGCAAGGTTGGCGCGCAAAAGAGGAACGTTGTTCGCCTTGACAGGCTCGAGGAAGGCCCACTTCGGGTGCTTCGCAAGGTCGCAGATCGTTATCATGCGTGCAAAGACTGGGGACTCGTGATAACAGATCATGCACGCAATGAGGGCGTCAACGTTCCAGACGTGCACTTCGTACTTGCGCACGAGGAACTCGAGGACTTGATGTGTGGGGGGAAGTAGGAAGTACGGCGAGAGCGCATCCAGGAGCAGGCCAAGCTCCGTGTCGAGCGCCTCGGTTTCTTCTTTGGTCAGGAGTGCCCGGTTAAACTGCGCTTGTGCTTTGTTAGGGTGCAGCAACGTCGTCTGGAACGTATCCAGCGCACCATCCATACTACACAGCTGGTCCATGGCTGTCTTCGCCAGCTCGTAGGTCGTGCGACCATCGATTTTGGCCGCAACCTTGGGTTCATGGAGGAACGACGCTACGTTCTTTTGCGACGAGGCGCCTGTCGTCTGCACCTTGAGCGCCTGCAGCTGCGATGCCAAGGAGGAACTCATGATGGTCGCCGGGTTCGTACGTAGATGAAGGGAGGTCTGCGATCTACTACGGCAGCGGCGATCCAAGCGACGAGGAAACCCGCACAATGGAAAATGATAAAATTCGCTGCCGAAAATGAATGGATTCCATTCAACCTCAATATAGCTGTATTTAATTTCACTATGCTTTAAATCGGTACCAGTGGTGTGCCCGCCACATGATTGGCCAAAAGTCAGCCAATCCACGGCCGCACCCTTCCAAAATCGCATTTTCTCGCAGTTTGTATACCATACGCGCGCCAAGTGATCTCAACCGAGTGCGCACTCGACATTCTCATACACGCCGCAACATTCGCAAATTGCGGCGACGCCATGCAGGCGCTGCCGGGTAGATGTTACCCTGCTTGCCGCCGTGGCGGAGGAGCTGCTGAGCTGTTGCTTCGCCAATTTGCAACTTGTCACCACAGCTACCAGTGCGTGTATTCTCCGTGTTGGCTCGAGCTCGCATACTGCAGTTTTAATGGATGCAATAACTTAGGCGCCACCCCACTGCCTGAGGCTCGATGAATGCCTTCGGAAAGGTGCTGATTGGCGTCGACTTCGGGTTGCATTCACTGATCATCAGCAATGCCGCGGTGCGCTCAGCAGGAGGTACATGGAGCTTTTCTCGGGCTTAGAAACAACTCTGTCATAAAGGCCAGGGTGAGAGATTGCGAGGACCCGCTGGCGAAGAGCGCGGCGAGTGTTGGAGAGGGCTGCAGACAGCGGTGTTTGTCGGCCAAAAGCCACTTGACGGTTGTATAGTATAGATTGTGAGAATGAAGGTGGCTTCCGGTTTCCACATCCGGATATCGATTGGCTCCCGTCCATTGTTTGTGTTTGCATTTTCCTTCCCAAGACGACGACGAAGATGCTGAGCCGTCTTTCCTTTAGCCTGGCCGCGCTCTCGTTGAAGACGCCGGCGGCCAGCTGCATGGGCGTTCGCGCTTTGTCCACGGCCGCCGAGGACATCGCGCTTCCTTCGTTGGAGGACGCGACGGAGCACTTCCGCACGGTCCGCACCATGAAGAAGGAGATCCGTGTGAGTCCGCGCAAGCTCTCTTTGCTGGCGCAGCAGATCCGTGGCCTGCCCGTTGAGGAAGCTCTTACGCAGATGACCTTTTCGCCCAAGCGTAAGGCCGCCATCGTCAAGAAGACGGTCCAGAACGCTATCAACCTCGCGGATATCAACTACGGCATCGAGCCGACGAACCTCAAGGTCGCCGAGGCTTTTGTGAACAAGGGCCTTTTCCTCAAGCGCCTGAAGATTATGGGTCGTGGCCGTGCCGGCATCAAGCACCGCCCCCACAGCCACCTCACGATTGTCCTCAAAGAATTCGAACCGGCTGCTGTGCCCATTAGCAAGACCAAGGCGCGGAAGCTTGCCCAGCGTGCTCAAGCAACGCAGCCCGTTGCGAACGCCGAGTAAAGGACCTTAATAGAACACATAAACCAAGCACATAGACGCCTGGAGACTCTAAATCGTATTGCGTCATCTTCGCACACCCCACGACATCACACTGGTATGTACCACGTCATGGCCGCAACGTTCAACCAAGCGTCGGCATCACCTGATAAGTCGATTTTCGACGACGGAAATGATTGCAGAGGCGCTAATGTTAAGCTCATTGGTTGGCCGCCAACACCAACTTCTTGGCAACCACCATAATCAAGCGGCATGCTCGATGCGCAACGCCAACATCACGCACCGCACTCGTCGGTTGTGTCCGGTAGCCCAACTTGTCTGCACTCTACCTCCAGCTTCCGCCATAAGCACCAACACTGGATACTTTCATTGGCTTTGGCTCGCATCCCTGCGGCTGCGCGTTGTCATGGGCGTCGGCTCTGCGCTGGAGCTTGGATTCGCAGTGACCATTTGTGTCGGCCGGGTCTCTGCGACACGAGGCAAATGGAACAAGGCGCAGCACCTGCCGATCGCGCGTTGAGCCTGAGGCGCTTCGAAATTGCGTTCGAAAGCGTCGAAGTCAGCGCTCGTATGGGAGATCGGCGCTTGAAGTTGCACCCGCCACAGACTTTTTCCTGACCACAGTGTTGAAGCTGCCACGACAAAAGTGGGGATGCCGCTCAATGGCAACAGAGCCACACACGGCCCCAGCGTCCAGCGCTTCTGGCGTTCGACCCATCGACCTAGTATTCCTCACACTTCGGCTCCGCAGCCTTCACCATCACCGCGGTCGCTCCATGCCGCTCCAATTACTTAGAAGTGTGTGCCAACGGAACGCCAAAGCCTGCAACATGGCGTCACTCCTTTGCACCCCGGCGCCGTGGGATGCGGCGTCCCACGGCCCCTCGCACGTGAGCCTCGCGGAGTATCCAAGCGCTGGCGATGCCCCGGCGACCACCTTCAAGGAGACCGGGATCCAGATGGGCAGGTAGGTAAGACCCGTTTGTAGCATGGCACACCCTCTTTTGGCACGGGAAAGTGCAACTTGAGGCAGGGCAGCGCGGCGGGCATTTGGCAATTGCACCCGAGATGTGGAAGCGCTTTACCGAGTCGAAGATGGCCCTCGGGCTCGTCTTCCTGATCCTCTCTCGCACCGTGGACCGTGTCTACTACACGTAAGCGCCGTCGCTGTCGCCGCTGGTCTGACGCCTTCGCCTATAGCCGGATCACATACGAGTACAACGACTTCCTTTGGTACTTCGCCAACATCATTTGCCCCATCTCGTACATCGTCACGTCATGGCCTGTTGTGTGGTACGCAGCCTTGGTGGAGTTCGTCGGCATGACTGGCTGCTAGGTACAAGATGTACTTCACTGACGAGATCACGCCGGAAATGCGCGCATTTCCCCACTACAAGTTTATGATCATGGGCCTCTTCGACACGCTCTATAACCTTCTCTCGTCGTTCCCAACTCCCCACATCGGGTGTGCTCACATCTTTTGGACTTGTGAGGGCTCATGCGCATGCATGACAGGGGCAACCTCGCCAATGCGCTCAACCAACTCAATCTGCCCTTCAACATGGTGCTTTCGTTCATTTTCCTCGCGACGCGCTACAAGAAGACGCACATTCTCGGCGCCGTTCTCGTGCTCTATGGTGCGCTCGTGTGCATGATTCCCGTCTTCCAAGGCACGGTCGCCGCCAACATGCCCGACCCCACAGCAGGCTGGATCATCCTGTACATCGTGAGCCTCCTTCCGGCTGCGGGCTCCAATGGTACGCCTCGGAGCTTGACGGCAAGGAACTCATGTCGCATGCAGTCTACAAGGAGATCGGGCTCAAGGATGTTGACCTGGATATCTGGTACGCAAACGCGTGGGTCAGCTTTTACCAAGTCGGGTGGGGCATCCTCACGATCTGGACCGTGCGTTTCAAGGCATTCTGCGACCCGCCCGTCGAATGGGCCGACTTCGGCCACTACGTCTCGCAGGCGCACGAGTGCTTCCTCGGCAATCCCGCCGAGTTCGGCGGCAAGACCATCGCGTGCGACCAAGGCGTCTTTGGCACGTTTCTGCTCTACATCTTTTTCAACGTCGTGTACAACCAGGTACGGCGCTCTTCTTGTGCACCGCTCAGCTGTGGTCTAGTTGATGCTGTACATCTTCAAGGAGGGGTCAAGCGTCCTCTTCGTCGTCTCATCGGCTGTGTGCCTCCCGCTCACCGACATCTTGTACATGGTGCCGTTCCTTGCTGGCCCGAAGGCCTCGCAGACCTTCACTATCTTCGACGGCTTCGCACTCTTCATTCTTATCATCGGCATGCTCATCTACCACTCGGAGAAGGAGGAGCGCGTCGACACCGCCGACGGCGCGCCTTTCGCCAAGTCGCCCATGTTCTCGTCCCCCAGCGTGCGCCAGGCTCAGATCATGCGCTCCAAGCGCACGACTGGCAACTACCGACAACTCGGCTTCAAGAAGAAGATCCAGTCGCCTCACCGGTCCAAGTACGGTGCTGCCTCCTCAACTGACTCGCCAGTTTAAGCCTCTCGCGAGCAATACACCTTGGTTTTTGTCAATGCATCGGTCCGCCGTCACCAGCTGACAGGTGTCGCTCCGGCCACAGTGTCCACACTCCGCCCAGCAGCTGCTCGCGATACCAATCGTTCCCCACGCCAACGGCTCTTTCCTTCCCACTGCGAATGTCTGAAAGCAGCCGCGCCGACCTTTCACACAAATGGCTCAGGAGCCTTCACTGTCACGGGTCATCCTCGGGCCGCGCATCCTCGAGCGCTCTGTCTCAAGGAGCTGCATGCAAGCCATTGCCAGCGCCTCTCGCGACGGAAGCCGCTCCCAGCGACGACCGCAGAACTTGGCGATCTTCGTGCCGATCCTGGCCGTTTGTTCCGCTGGCCAATCACACGGCGACTGGGGAGCGACACCATGCGTTTCTCACGTCGGAACGTGCCCCGTGGTTTTTCCCACGCCTCCTTGTGCATTTCTCACGCTTCGCAATACAAACCCCAAATGGCTTCGAATCCCACGGTGGGAAACGCAACACCACAAATTTCGGTCAAAGTTGAACCCCCGGGGGATGATACAATGGCTGTGTTTTAAGTTCTCTTGGGGTTTGTATGCACAGTGCGCATTATTTCTCGGGCCATTACACGGTGGCGAAACTTCAACGGTTGATGAGGCGACTTCAGTTGCGAAATTGCCTCATCGAGCGCCATGTCCAAGTTCACGGCCGAGTCCAAGCTCGGCATCGCGCTCCTCGTGCTTGTACTCACGCGCTGCGTCGACCGCGTCTACAACACGTACCAGCGGAGGAAGGGGCGCTGGGCTCATGCGACTTTAGGCGCATCACGTATGAGTTCGAGCAGTTTCTGTGGTACTATTCCAACATCATCAACCCCATCGCATTCCTCTTCTTCGCCTGGCCCGTCGTGTGGTACAAACTGCGCTACACAAGTACGTTTTGAACCACTCGCGCGGTGGCTTACGCGTTGTTGCAGACGACATCTCGCCCGAGATGAAGGCCTTCCCTCACTACAAGTTTGCCATCATGGCGTTCCTCGACATGTCGGCAAACCTCCTCTCGACGGTTCCGACGCCCCACATTGGGTACAACCACAGGGCTGGAGCGACCATGCGCTGATGACCCTCGTATCGTAGCGGTAACCTGAGCAACGTGCTAGGCCAAGTGAACCTGCCCTTCACAATGATCCTCTCGGCGCTCTTCCTCCAGACTTCGTACAAGAAGGCGCACATTATGGGCGCTACTATGGTGCTTTATGGTGCCTTTGTGTGCATGATCCCAATCTTCCGTGGCGAAGTCGCGCTCAACAGCCCTGACCCGACCGTGGGTTGGATCCTCCTCTTCGTGTTTTCCTGCATCCCGTCGGCGGGTGCCAACGGTGAGTCGACGCACGATCTACCGTATTGGCTGATGTCGTGACCGACCATAGTGTACAAGGAGATCGGACTCAAGGATGTGGACCTGGACGTCTGGTATGCCAACGCCTGGGTGAGCACGTACCAGCTTCTCTGGGGCTTTGCCACCATGTGGACCATTCGGGTACACGTCCCTTGGCATGGCTTCGCCTGAAGCGGCTTGCACGACTAGATCCAAGCCTTTTCCAACCCGACGGTCGAGTGGGCCGACTTCCCGAGCTACATCGAGGCCGCGCACAACTGCTTCTTCGGCTCGCCCGTCACGTTTAACGGCGTGCATTCAGCGTGCGGCGGTAGCATCTTCACTGTCTACGTCCAGTACATCGTCTTCAACATCGCCTACAACATGGTACTCTCGTTGCCAACTCGCTTTTCGCCTCACCCGTCTTGTAGCTGATGATGTACATCTTCAAGGAGGGCAGCAGCGTGCTTTTCGTGTTCTCGTCGGCCGTGTGTCTCCCTCTCACAGACCTGCTTTACATGGTGCCGTTCCTCGCGGGTCCCCGTGCGTCTCAGAAGTTCACGATCTTCGACGGCTTTGCTCTTTTCATTATTGTGGTACGTCGAATGGACTGCTGTCAAATGGACGTCATGGGATTGCGTCCAGATGGGCATGCTTGTGTACCACTCGGAGAAGGAAGTCCGTGGCTCCGGCAAGGACCGCGTCACCAAGTCGCCCATGTACGCGTCGCCAAGCGTGCAGAAGATAAAGAGCAACTTTGAGCACAAGCGTATGCACCAGAAAAAGCCCCGGGCCAACTCGGGTGGCTACGGCGCCATCTCGCAGGACAGCAATGTCTGATCCCGTTGGGGCAGTCATCTCAAGTTACCTTAACCAGCAGCATTAAACGTTTCAGTCGTGTGCTCACTCGTGCAGAGGAAAAGGCGTTGGGACGAACAACAGGACGATGTTCGACCGTCTACTTCCATTGTGTTCTTAACTACGCGTCCTCCGACTGCGGCTAAGCTTCGACCCGTTACCCAGAGGGGGGCGTGGAACCATCCAACGATTGTCTCGCGTTGCACTTTCCATCTTGTTCGCGATTCGTCGCGGAGCCCCTTGTGCAAGGCAATTGCACTTGAAGACATGGGCTGGCGCGACGTTTTGGTCGGGTCCAAGTTGGGACTCGCGGTCACATTTCTCGTCCTCGCCCGCTGCGTTGACCGCGTCTACAATACGTAAGGCCTTGCAAATACGGTGACGGACACTAACGCCCATAGACGTATCACGTACGAGTACACGCCGTTTCTGTGGTACTTCAGCAACATTGTTTGCCCGATTGCCTTCTTGGCCATTTCGTGGCCCATTGTCTGGTTCAAGTTGCGCTACACGGGTGGATAAACGATCCCTCTGGGTGGCTGAGTTGTGCTAGATGACATCACGACAGAAATGCGGGCATTTCCGCACCACAAGTTTGCCATCATGGCCTTTCTCGACATGACCAACGCCATGCTCGCAACACTTCCAATGCCGCACATCGGGTATCTACTGCCAGTGCTGATCTGGTGAGAGCTCATGGGATCCCAGTGGCAACCTCGCCAATGTGCTTGGTCAAGTGACGCTACCATTCAACATGCTGCTCTCGACCATCTTTCTCCAGACGCGCTATAAGCGCTCGCACATCATCGGTGCCATCATGGTGCTCTACGGAGCCTTTGTGTGCATGATCCCGATCTTCCGCGGCGAAGTCGCCCTCAATAGCCCGGATCCGTCTGTGGGGTGGATCCTTCTCTTCATCTTCTCCTGCGTCCCGTCAGCTACCTCCAACGGTGCGCCAGTCACGCCGAATCACTCTAGCGATCTGCCGCATAGTGTATAAGGAGATCGGGCTCAAGGACGTGGACCTCGACGTATGGTACGCGAATGCGTGGGTCAGCGTCTACCAAGTTCTCTGGGGCTTCGCCACCATGTGGACCATCCGGGTTGACTATTCCTCAGCAAGCCCCATCTCATAGCCAATGTAGCTGCCGGCGTTCTCGGACCCGGTGGTGGAGTGGGCGCAGTTCCCCGAGTACTTGCAGGCTGCAAACGACTGCTTCTTCGGCCGCAACGCGACGTTTGGAAGCTTGAGCATGACGTGCTCGAGCGACATCGTTCCAACGTTCGTGCAGTACATTGCGTTCAACATCGTCTTCAACACAGTACGCACTGCGGCCTCGGTCCTTGTGGAGCTTGAGTTGCCTAGCTCATGATGTATGTTTTCAAAGAAGGCAGCAGCGTGCTCTTCGTGATCTCATCAGCCGTCTGCCTCCCTCTCACCGACGTGCTGTACATGGTCCCGTTTCTCGCTGGTCCCCGCGCCGGGCAAAAGTTTACCATCTTCGACGGGTTTGCCCTGTTCGTTATCGTGGTACTGATCACGCCGTGTGTTGCTCTTCTTGAGACTGGTGGAGTAGATGGGCATGATCGTGTACCACTCGGAAAAGGAAAAGCGTGGAAAAGACAACTTGACCACGTCGCCCATGTACGCGTCACCAAGCCTCCAGCGCATGCGCTCCAACATGGAACACAAACGGAGTCGCTCCAAGGGCTACAAGAAGCTTCTGCGATCACTCACGCCAACGCGGTCGCGACCCACGACTTACGGCACCACCGCCACCGACTCTGCTGTCTAGCGCTCGCTCTCACTGTTGCCTCCTTCGTGAGCTGCTCATCAAACATGCAGAGTGCGCATCGTAACTCTTGAGTGCACGTTGGCCATGTCGCTCTGGAGGTCGGTCTTCGGAGACCCATCTTCGGTTTTTCGCGGGTTTCGCGAACCATCGTCGCCGCGATCTTTCCGAACTGACCCACGCAGTCTATTCGCACGCAATCTAGCGGAGGCTAGCCGGGGCAATGAATCCTTGCGAGGATTCCGCCAACAAGCTTCCAGGCAGCCGTGCAAGGTCCAAGAATCTGAAGATGTGGCATGCAAAGGCCTGGAGGTGCGCCGATACAAAGGTGCTTCCGCAATCGTCGTCGTGCCTTTTGGGAGAGGCAGAGTTGGGTGATTGTAGTGGGCTTGCCAAGATGACTTCCCGATTCATCTTCTGGCGCCATCCGGACGCGCCAGAAAGGCCGCGATGGTTTCTATGTGTGTTTGTATGGTATACTGAGCAGCCAATGGAGCGTCACGCGACTAGCTCGAAGGCATTTTGAATTCATCGTCCAAGTTCCCAAACATGTCGTCGCTCACCATGATCGAAAGCGAGGAGCACTTCAGCAAGCTCACGGGGCAGGACAACGTCTCCGTCGTCATGTTCTCGGCGCCCTGGTGCGGCAACTGCAAGCTCGTCAACTCGAAGGTGGTCAAGCTCTCCAAGGAGCTCACGGACGTGAGCTTCGCCAAGTTCGACACGACTGAGCTTGAGGACCTTGCCATCGAGCTCAACATTTCGGCTCTCCCGACTTTCAAGATCTACAAGGCCGGCGTCCTCCTTAAGGACTACACTGGCTCCAAGTGGGAAAAGGTACCCTCCAATGCATTGGTGTTGAACTCAACCGTTATTTTGATAGATCGACGAGATCATCCGCGAGGCCGCCGGCGAGCCGCAGGCTTGAGTTCTGCTGACCGTCTAGCTTTGTTCATCCACCCATCAATATATTGTTTCCCCCTCAATGTTCGGCGAGCTTTCATTGTGATTTCGTTTACGGTGGCAGGGCGGGACACGTCCGTGGAGAAGAGAGCTGATGTGATCGACGCTTGAATTTGTCAGAATTTTAAAGCGTCAACGGCAAAATGCCTCAATACGACGTACAGATCGAGGTGGACCTAATTCATAAGCGGATCAAATCCACAATCAATTTCTGGCGCTATACCTGACCCGATGGAACGGTACGCAAGCGGCATCGGTCGGCCCACGCAGTGCCGAAGATAACGTCGTCCGATACAAGCTGCGTTGTCTGGCCCAGAAAGAGCGCTAGTGTCGGGTCCAGAACGGCTTTCGGCCTCTGGTGGTACCTGCGAGCTCCTCATGCTCCGAGCCCTTGGGCCGCCAAAGGTGCACCGAGAGCTGATGGGGGCCAGGCGTAGACGGTACGTGTGTGAACCCGTAGCCGCATATGTTGGCGTTTTCATGCTCATCGATAGCCCACACCTGCAGCAGCAGCCGCGGCCATCC
>JNBR01001418.1:0-41469 GCA_002081595.1 Achlya hypogyna | reverse complement strand
CCACGGGCTTGTGCGAAGCCGTGGCCACCCGTGACGAGGCGGTTGCAGTCGCCGGTGTGGCTGGTGCAGTGGGACGCTGCGTACCGCGAGATGATGGTCTGGCAGTCGATGGCGTCTTCGTTGTGGGCCGAGTCACGGGCTTTCGCGAAGCCTTGGTCGGCGGTGTCAAGGCCGCAGCCTTCTTCGTGGCCGTAGGCGCCCGTGACGAGGCCGTTGCAGTCGATGGCGTCGATGGCGTCTTCACTGTGGGTGGCGTCGCGGGCTTGCGCGTAGCCTTAGCCTTGACCGGCGGTGTCGAGGCCGTGGCCTTCTTCGAGGTCGCCGGTGTAGGTATGCGCGGCTGCGTAGGGGTCGGGGTCGGCGCAGTGGCCGCTTGGCGGGCAGCGTTTCGCGATGCCGAGGCTGCCGTTGGTCTCATGTAGTTCGGAAGCATGCTTGGTTGGCAGGTGGTGGCGAGCGATCGTATTTCAAAGTGCGTTAGTAGAGGCTTGCAACGTCGTTGGAACCCGACGATCCCTTGACTATACACAAAGAGCTTCTACAGCAGTGAACCAATGTATGGAGCGAGTTGCCAACATTGACAGGAGGACACGTCATTGACAGGCGCGCACGTCATAGTCAGGAGAGCATGTTAGTGACATTGACAGGAGGACACGCCATTGACAGAAGACACGCCATTGACAGAAGACACGCCATTGACAGAAGACACGCCATTGACAGAAGACACGCAATACATTGGCGAGAATCCTGTCGAATGACTTTATCCTCGAATCCATTCTGTCGGTGCTGCGATAGAACTGCTGGTGCGAACCAACGAATGCACTACGTTATGCATTCACGGCCATGAGACGTCAAGATATGGAAAACGTCAGCACTGGGTGCTTTCGTAAAGTGGTGGACAAAACGGTGGCAGCGCTTCGAACGGTGTGGTGCTCGCGCTCATTTCCTTTGGCTATTGGCCTTTGAAAATCTGAAATCGCTTTGATGGGGTGGCGACTCGGTGCTATTGCGTTGCCGCTCCAACTGCCACATACTCCATCTAGCAATTCGTTTGTAGATGCAATTGACAAAGGAGATGGTGCCTGGCGGTTAGACCTGTGCTCTGTGGTCGCCTTCAGCGCACCCTACCACCACAGCGTCCTTTCACTAAATAACGGAACTGAGCTACTCGCGCGCGATGGTAAGCGCAATGGTCGGTAGGCCATGGCCGACGCCATCGGGTTGACGAGAATGGCGTTTTCGACCACGGCGGCTTGCAGCTCCTTGATCCGGGCCTTCCTCCTGCTTGAGCACGAGCTTGATTAATGAGTGGTGCACCTCGGGGCGGTGCACGAGCACCTCGAGCGGCATGGCTGCTGCGGGGAGCGGCGCAAGAGCACGGCGGCGCGTAGCCGCTCCAGAGAGAACAAACGAGAAACTTGTCGCCCCCAGCTCGGACTATGAGACACGCGATAATGCAACAATCGACGAGTGCATCGGAAAAGATCAGCAAACGCTTTTCCGATTCGGCAGTAATGCACAAGGTACCAGAGCACCGGGAGCCTAGGAAATCCGACTCGTGCGTCGTTCTGTGTTACCACGCACGAGGTCAGGAGCTGCGCCATCACAGGTGGCTACTGCAGGCCAAATCGATTGCACGGGGATGAGTCGAAATGATGGTTGAAAAGGTGAGTTTGGTTAGAGTGCGCTGAGGCCACCAGCTTTGCGTCGAAGAATTGGGGACAGTTGAGCTGCGCACCAGTGAAAGCGTACGCAGGAAAGGTCCAAGGCGTGCGCAGGTAGGCGGCGAAGTCATTGCCCGAATGATACTCCTGCTACACCAGAGATCGCTGGTCGTTCGTCTCCAGTTGCTGCCCTTCAGGAACTACATTATGTCGCAACTTCATGCACCATCGCCCAGTTTGTGCGAATTGCCTGCCCACTTCTCTCAGCGAGAGAATGGACTCTGAGCCTCTGAGTGGCCTTCTGATGGACAGTTGCCGCTTTCACCCGCGAGGCCTGGCGCTGCCGCGCGAGGCTCCATGAGCACTTGGGCTTCACGGCCCTCGCACTCCACTCGACTTGTGCCTCAAAGATCCCCGCGATTCTCAGCCAATGGCATTGCGCCATTTGACATCGATAAACCAATCAAAATGGATTTTCGTTAGGATTCCTCGAATCAACGTGCGTATCAACAATGTTTTCAGCCAATAAAAGGCGCGGATTTGGCGCAGCAGTTACAACAAGGCAGAACCCATTTCACCAGCGCGATGGCCAACCTCCGGACCCTCGTGCAGACCAACCTGCTCGAGAAGATGATCAAGGCGACATCACAAGCCTCGCGCGGATGGGTCGTTCTAGTTCTGGACGACGCGACGACGGCGGTCGCTTCCATGGTGCTGCGCATGACGGACCTTACGGAGCGGGGTGTCTCGATTGTTGAGCGACTCGAGCTCGCTCGGCAGCCATTCCCGGAAATGGCGGCCATTTACTTCATCGAGCCCACAGTAGCATCGGTAAACAAACTCTTGGTCGACTTTGCTGGGACTCCCATGTACGCCACTGTGCATGTTTTCTTCAGCGCGCACGCCGACGCCGGGATTCTCGATAAATTCAAAGCTTGCCCAGCTCTTCTTGCGCGCCTCCGCACGCTCAAAGAAGCTAACGTCGATTTCCTGGCCGTTGAAAAGGCGGCATTCTCCCTTGACATGCCCAATGCGCTGTATACGCTCTATTCACCCCACGCCGGCCTCACAATGCTCGATCCGCTTCTCGACCGCATCTGCGCCAAGCTCGTGACACTCTGCGCTACAACGGAGGAGTATCCGTACGTGCGCTACAAGGCGGGTCAGCCCAAGATGGAGGTTCTTGCCCGCCGCTTCCAGGCGAAGATGAACGAATACGTGGCCAACAACGCAGCCTTTGCCTACTGCACCACCCGCTCGACGCTGCTTTTCGTCGAGCGTGCCCAGGACCAGCTATGCCCACTTGTGCACGAAGTAACGTACCAAGCAATGGTCTACGACCTCCTCGACGGCGCCGGCCTCGAAGGCGACGCCATCAGCTACCCTGCCGACACCCAGACCGGCACCGTCACCAAGCAGGCCATGCTCGACGAGCACGATGTGCTCTGGACGGAGCTTCGCCACACACACATCGCGGTACATGCGGTTACCAGATCGCGGAACGCACATGGCCCTAGGAGGTGAGCAAGGACATCGGCGGCCGCATGGCGGCCCTCTCAGCGTCCAACGCAGGCACGTCCCTTCAGGGAAAGGGCGGCAAGGCCCCCGATGTGAGTCAACTTGCGGCCGCGCTGCGAGAACTGCCAGAGTTCCGCGACACGCTGGCCAAGCTGTCGCAGCACTTGTACCTTGCGGGAAAAACCCTCGACGAGTACACCAAGCATAACTTGCTTGGGGTGTCGACGTTGGAGCAAAGCTTGGCGACGGGTGTCGACGAAGCGGGCAAGAAGATCAAGCTGCCCAAGGTGCTCAAGGACATGGAGGAGCTCCTTGCGGATCCCAAGATACCCGCCTCCGACAAGGCCCGTCTCCTTGCCGTCTTTGTCATCACCCAGGTTCCGGCCGAAGGGGATCCCACTTGCTCACCACGGCGGTAGGATGCGGCCAAGGATGCCGACCGCAAAAAGCTCTTTGCGCTCGCTCAGTTGCCCGCCGTAATAGACAAGGCTCTGCACAACATGAAGTACCTCGGCGTGTTCATGGACAAGATCGCGGTCGTGAGCAACGCTACGGGGCACAACTTGACGGCGGACGAGATCAAGGACGCGGCCAAGAAGGCCACGACCTCCGAGTACGCCACCGCACGCTACGAGCCCAAGCTTAAGAGCTGGATGGACAAGCTGCTCAAGAAGACGCTGGACCCCGTCGAGTTTCCGTACGTCATCGCGCCGCCGCCAGGGACACCGGCCGCTGCCGCAAAGCGCGAGCCCACGTCGCTGCGCAAGTACGAGTCAGGTTTAGGTTCCCGTGGTGACGGCTAGCGCTAGGAAGATCGCGGCCAAGGTGGCGGGCAAGACCGGCGCCGACTCGCCCTCGGTAGGTCTCCCGGCGGTACCGACGCAGCGACAGGGTTGCGTAGAACAAGGATGCGTGTGTTGGGGAACGGCTCATCGTGTTTGTCGTCGGGGGTGCCACGTACTCAGAGGTGCTTCTGCGAACGCGGCTGGTTGCTAACGACCTGTGCAGTTGCGCAGCGTCTACGACCTTCGGGAGCGGGAAACGCGGGATGTCATTCTCGGTACACCAAAGTTGCGAGAACCACGAGGCGCTATGAGGAGTAGGTGCGACGTCTTTTCTACGCCCGAAGGGTTTTCTCGAGAGTCTTGTGACGCTCGATGAACCCGCGCCGCCCGTCGTTGTGGCCAAGGCGCCGGCGTACAGTGCCGACATGGCACCGGTGCATCCGTCGGATGTTAAGCTCACCGACATCCACACCACGCAGTGAGCCTCGTAGTTCTACTTTTACTGAATGCCTTTTACGTGCTGCGTCTTCGCTGGGCACTCGTTGCTGGTTTGCATTGCCATAGTTTTCCGACACTCGTGATGGGACCAGGATCGTCGCGATAGTCAACAACGGTCGGCACGTGGCAACCGTGGGCTGCATACGAAACTGCCAGCGCCATCTGCGCCTCCCCGTTGCATCCAGGTGCCATGGTTTCAGCCGTGGCGCCGTTGGAGCTAGGGCCGTCGCGAGGCCACTCAGCGCCCATGGTGTATCAGGTCGTAGGCGCGGCGTACGTCACCACCTCAGTGGCGTTGAGCGGCGTTGCACTCGCAACCTTCGGGGAGTACACGACCACCGACTACTTGTGGCCCAACTATGCAGCAACGGCCCCCGTCTTGCGCGCCGTCGTCAATTCCTATCTGTCGACACTGACTGTGGCCACTGCGAGGCTTGCAGACGTCACGGTCCCCGTCATCGGCGACGTCCCGACAAGTGTCAATGCAGCCTACTCGCGCCTGCTTTTGTACAGCACGCTCACAGACGTGCCGTCGGCGGTGGAGACTCTCCGGAGCTTGGATGCCAGTCAAGTGTCCTTCCTCGTGACACCGTACTGCTGGGCAGACCTCGAGAAACGATGGGAGCTTGCATACACGACCAAGCGACAAGCGCGATGCCTCGCCGCCGATAGCAGCAATGCCGCAGTGCACCTCGAAGCTGTTCTCCGCAACGTCGACTTGGCTGCCTGGCAAGTGTTCACACAGGGTACCTTCGACAGCGCCATTGCCTCACCGATCGCTGCGAGCGGGTATGACGGCGCTGCGTGGCTGGACGCCCTGGTGCAACATACGTTGGTGCCTGTCCCTGATGAAGCCGCTCTCTGGGTAGCCCACGGCTTGGAGCACTACACTCGGCAATTCGGCAACGGCGTCGACGTCGGCATATTCGAAAGCGTCACCGTCGAGAACGCGCTTGGCGTGCGTCTCTCCTTTTCTCTCAAGGCAATTGCGGCCACCGACCGCACTTTCTACCGAACTACCGCCGTCTTTTACGACACCCTTGCGAACGACTTGTACGTCATGTCAGGCAACACCTCGTTTGTGCGAAGGGCACCAAATGACCTCTCTGCGGCTTTTACCGAGGCCATCGAATGCTACATTGTAAGCTGCCCATTGTCCATCGCCGGCCAAGTGCTCCATGATCAAGTCGGCATCCTTGGCACCATCGATGCGCGATGGCTTTCGCCACCACCGTCGCTTGTGCTAGCGGCGCGCGGCGTCGAAGCACTTATTACAACGATGCTGGCGACCACACCGCAACTGGGAATAGCTCAGGTAGAGCTGGAATTGCGCCCGTCTCGGTGGAGCAACTCATCCCTTCGCTTTCTCGGAGGCAACCCCATTTGCATCTTCGGAGCACCACTGTCGTTCCCACAACAAAGCTGGAGTTTTGATGATACATGCAGCCGACCGTTGCCATTGACAATGCGCTGGACAATGTTCAACGGCGTTTTTGGAGTCTTGATGGCGGGTTTGTCCAACGCATCGGTGCTCTGCTCGGGTGCATCTGAATCTGCCGACTGCATTGTCGCGCTGGCAGCTTTCACCACTATTGCCACGCGCCTCAATGCGACGATGACAGATGCGAACATTTCCGCTGTAGCCGACCTCGCGATCGGCCTTTTCCAGTATGTCGATCGAAACTCGTCAGTTGTGATAGAAATGCAGCCCCTGCTCGATCCACCCTTCGCCATCTTTGGTTGGACCATGCTCTACGACTGGGCGGTAAATCAGCGCGAGGTGCTGTCGGTTGAAGGTGACGTTCAAACCCTTAACATCGTCTCCTCGGCTTACGTCCCAGTGCCATCTACGATACCGATGCCACCAGCGGCCCTGGGCCCGTATCTTTGGCACTTCTCCGCCATAGCTACCGCAGCTCTCGTCGGCGTCGCTGGCATCGCCATGATCATCTGCGTTTGGACACGAAGGGGCCCCGGTGGCGGCTGGTTTACGTTCAACCCTGTCGTCTCAACCGTGTGGATCAACCGCAATGTGTTGTTAGTGCGGAGTGCCTTGGCTCTGGTGTGTCTATCGACGGCTCCTCTCTCACTCCTCCAGACGTCGTCCGCTTCGCAGCTTTCGCTCACTCCCCGACCGATCATGGCTTCAAGCCTCCTAGCAGGCGAGGCGTTGTGGCTTATCTTTGTGGTTTACGATATGGCGTTGCCACTGCTTCCGCGACCCCCCGGAGTTGCTGCCGTGGCGATCACCACCGTCGTTTGGGTTGGTCTCGTCGGACTAGACCAGATTGCCCCTGTTGGACTGAACGTAACGTTGCACCGGAGTTGCGTCATGTCTAAGATCGAGACGATCATGTGCACCAGCGGCACCGTCGTGTGCGGTAGCTGGCAGCGCACGGCAGTCCTTGCCTCTCTAGTGGCGAGTGCGGCGCTGGTTGCTGCCGTAGCTCATCGCACCGGTGGCCCGCGGTGGCATCCCCATGATCTGCTACCGCCGGTGGTCGAGGCGTTTTCACCGCGAACGCAGCCACTCGACTGTGCGATCTTCAGCGGCCTCTTCCTCTTCAACAATCATGAGCAACGCCTCGCCTTCGACATCAAGCTGTGGCGCACCGTGCCTTGTGGACAACTCCTTGATGGCTCCTCTGGTGCAAAGCCGGCGCAACCGATACGAGTTGGGGTCGCTTCGAGGGAGAACCGACGAGGCGTCATGCACCATTTCCTGCTGGCAGCTGGGCTTTTCTACTTAGTGGCCACGCTCTCGAGTAATTCCGCGTACTTGAGCGTATTGGCAGTTCAACTCGCCAACGACTTTGCGTGGCAGGGCTTCAATACTTCTGGCACCCACGCGTTTCTCTCCATGACGTTTACGCAGTTGGCCCTTTCGACGCTCTCTATCGAGGCGCTGAAGCTGGATACGCCTGCCCTGGGCATCGTGCCGTACACCGACACGCAAGGCATCGTGTGGGTGTACGGCAGTCTTGGTCGCCGCCAGCTCTTCAACGAGAACGCTACCTTTCTCCCGATGGTGATCCAAGGCTTGAGGCAAATGGACCCATGCCAGCTGCCATGGATGTTCACCCAATATTGCTGGCTCGACTTCAATCGTTCGTGGGAAATGGCGAGCACTTTGCAGAGACAGCGCCGCTGCATTAGCATGTCCACCAACGGGGCCGTGTATCTTGAAGCCCCTCTTCGCAACGTCCAGGATTGGGCAACATGGGAGTTCTGTTGGGGGGCATCCTTCGGCGTTGCTTTTGGCAATGAGCTCCAGCGGTCTCGTGCAGGGCGCGAATGGCTTGCTGAGATATTTGGCAGCGGCAGTCTCAGCGTCGCTTCGGAGATCGCTCACTGGCGCCAGGCCGGCATCGAGACCTACCTGCTGCAATGGCAAAACTACAAAACCACAGGATTCAGGGACACTTTTCGCGTTACTGGCGCGTGGGGGTATAGCTACACGCTTGCAATCGGCGAGTCCGCCGGCAGCGTTCACGTCGACCTCCAGTCGTCCATGCGAATGTACTGGGCATTCGCAAGCGACCTGTGGGCTGTTGCGAGCAATACCACCGTTGTCAATGGCAAGACGCTACTACGCAACAGCGGCAATTTCGCTTTCAGCAATAACACACCAGAGGCAGTGCTCTACGGCAACACAACACTCGTCGCTCCACTGCAACCTGGCCTTGCGCAACTGCGCAACACCTTGGGCCCCTTTGGCTGCGCAGATATGGTGTACATCTCACCTCCAGCGTCATTAATGCAGCTGTACCAGCAACACATGATGTTGATCACCAACCTTACCATGTCAGATGCAGCAGCTCAAAGCGCTTTCCTTGGGCTTCCGTCTAAATCATACCTTGGGCCTGTCCCCCGAGAGCTCCTCGATGCAATGCCAACCGTCACCAACGTTGGCGGCAATCTCTTGTGCGGCAGCGATCTTTCACCGCTCGCCTTGACGCTGGGGCCAAACCAATTCGTTGGGTTTGATGGTACTTGCTCGTGGTGGCACTCCGAGTTCTTAACTCCATCGACAAAGCAGCTACTTTTTGCGCTCGTTGGCACGAATGGCACGCAGCCCATCGAGGCGTCGCATGACTTCGACCTGTTTTGCCTCTCGGACGTCTATGCCGAAGCTAACTGCTCCATGAACTATGCGGCCGTGTACAACTTTATGATGTTACACGGCGCCTTGCTGGCCACACAGTCTCAAATGGCTTTTAACGTGAAGGATGATGTCGACGTGCTCAATATTGTTATCGCGCAGTACCTTCTCAACTCGACGTCATCGGCGGTAGAACTATACACGCGGCTCCTTCTTGACGGCACGGATGACCGCGCCTGGGTGTTCTTCGGATGGTGCTTCCTTTTTGACTGGGCCACCGCCGTTCGCGAGGTGATCCAGTTCAGCGGCGACACCGACACCATCACGACCTTGTCAACGGGATGCGCACCAGTCAGTGCGGCCCTGGATCCGTCGGAAATCCCGACAAGTCTCAGCTTCGTTTGCCGTACGAGCGCACAGTACCTTACGGTCGTTCTCATAGTCGTCGCAGCACTCGTCGTCGCCTACACAGTGGCATGTTTTGGCGCCATCGATGCCCTCAATCTGTTTGAAATCAACCGGATTGCCGGCCATGTCTGGATCGGGCGGCTTCTATTGCTTGTTCGCAGCGCAACAGCGCTGTGGTTGCTCAACACAAGTCACCTTGAACTCATCACCGTTGGAGCTGGTGCCCAACTCGCTGTGCCAACAACACCTTGGTACACTGTGGTGGTAGTCGCCTCGGAACTTACATGGCTGGTGTACGTTATGAACGATCTCTTCAGCGGCATCACGCAGCAGTACACGCCGCGATACGCATGGAAGAGCTCTATCGTTACATGGTTTGCTGCTATGGCTTTGCAGGCACCTGTGCGGTACGAGGCCTCGCTACAAAGGGAGTGCGCTTACGTGAACATGGACGGCGCACTCACGTGCACGACCGGGGCCATTAGAATTGGCCGTATTGTGGGGGTCTGCACTGGCGTTAGTATTTCGTTGATTGCAGTAGGGGCCACAGCTGCCTTTGAGCGCTGGTGGCACCCACATCTACCGCCGCTCCAGCTTGAAACGTTGCTCTTGAGCTCTGCCAGCTACTTTGCGCTCGACACGACAGCCGTTCAGGCCGAGCGAGAAATCGACAGAGCCTCAGCGCTAATGGCTGGTCTAGTCTCGGTTCATTGGGGGCGTACGACATATCTCTTCGACATCAAGAGCTGGCGCCTGCAACGGCAGAGCGACGACTGCTTTCTCCACCACATTGTGGTGGGGTCGACGTCATTAGTTCATCCTGTGCAACTACCCGCTTCCACCGGCTAACTAACACCTCACACAAACGTCATGTTATCAGGAGCGTTGGATTTTAAGGCTATCGGCACAACAGATGTGGGACTTTGGATGGCATGGCCTCGTCATCGGGCGGTACCAGCATCGCGAGCGGCATGGTATATTGGGCTGCCGCTGCCAGCGGTGTTTTCGGTGGTACGTCGATGTCCCCGGGCAGGGGAACGTCGAACACGCGCCAAAACTTTATGTCGATCGCATACACACGACTCTTCGTTCGGAGCGTGAGGATGCCGTTGAGGACTGCCGACGCCTGGTCGAGATAATACACGTCGTTGCAAAGCCACTTGTCGTGGCTAAACAGGTACTTGGCGCCGGCGCACAGAAAGAGCGAGTCGACCACGCACGATGGCGGCGACCTCCGAAGCACCCAGCGCGTCGCAGAATACATTATCACTTTGCACCCCAGCACGAGCCCCACAAGGGTGTAGAGCCGAGCCGACTGACCGATGGCAATCGTAGCTGTCGTACACACGATCTGAAAGTCGACGGCAGCCGCAGTGCAAGTGGGTGCCACCGTAGTCGTGGGCGTCACAGGGAGAACGGCGCTAAGAAACGCTGTGACGCCCCACACCACCCATGCGTTGGCCATCGCGTAGTGCGGCGTGTACGCCTGCGTGTAGGCCAGCGCCATGTCGCTGACGACTTCAACGAGCCACGTAACTTCGGACGCTGCGAGCACGATCGTGTACCAGGGATCCGCTACCTCTGTGAGAAACGAGACGCCGTCGGCGTCCCGGAGCTCAAGCGACGCCGTCGACAGCAGCGCGATGGCGGTGAGGCTGCGCACGATGACGAGTGGGCGGCCCACCCAACCCAGCGCCCCGACGCGGTTGAGCTTGAGGAGGTTCTTGCCCTCGACGTGGCCGCGGCAGGCGACGACGTACACGACAACGACCGTGGAAAGTGCGATCATCGCGAATGTTACGTAGACGTTGCAATTGCGAGCGTAGGCAGCCAACGTCGTTGGCACTTCGTACGACTGCACGTCTTGGCGGCTTTGATACATGAACTCGGAGAGGAGAGTGAGCTCACCGGCGTCGCCTTCAAACGTGACGACTTCGTGGTCCCCGATCACCCAGTGCCACAAAAAGGCCCAAGCGAAGTACTGAAACGGGGCGTCCTCAAGAAGTCCGATGGTCTCGAGGACCATAGGAGCCGATGCATTAGCCCGCGTGTACTGCAGTAACCGCACGTCCAACGCCGCTATGTCGGCGGCGGCAGCGGCAGCCGCTGTTGGCATGGCTGGAAGTACCAAGTACGCCGACGCAAATGCGCCCATGGCGGCGATGGACTCACGACACATGACGGTATTAGCGGGGTCAACAGCGCAAGTTGCCGTTGTGTTCCAGTTGCCCAGGGTTGTCGCCATGACGAGTGCATACAGGCTAACAATGTTGGAGAACAAGAGCGGTGTGGTGTACAAAGTGCTGTAGCAGCCGTAGTCGAACGAGAAGAGTGTCGCAAGGCCGGTCATGTTGAGCGGTTGGACGGCCAGCGTTGGCACGGCGTCGCACAGAGGTGACCCGCCGTAAACAAGTAAATTGCTGCGTCGCCACGTACTTGGCGCCGGCATTGCGTTGTACGTTACGGTGATGTTGGCGTAGGCCCGTCGGGCATTAGAGTTACTACGTAAGACCCTTCGAACCTCGTTAGAAAGCAGCGCCGTCGCAGTTTGGAGCGACTGCGGAACGGGCACGTAGTGCATGTCGATGGTGCCGAAAGGTCCGAGTGCCGCCTCAATGGTGGCGAACCCAGGACCAACCGGTGATGGCACCGTGCCGTTGACGGCAAGCGCCGACGAAAAGGAGGCGTTGGCAAATGCATAGCGTGCACTGGACGTCACAAAGCTCGTGCCGTAGAGGTCGCTGTGATCGGATTGATTTGGCATGATCCAACGCAGGTCGTTGCCAAAGCCCCAATACATTTTGAAGGAGGTTTGGCTCGTAAACCGGTAGCTGCCGTCGGTGGCGACGAGCGTGAATGGAAACGAAGTGCCATACGCATTTTCGACTGCGTAGTGGTTGTGAAGGCCAATTGTTTTGAAGTTTTGCCACTGAGTTGCAAAGACTATGACACCTTGGCGTGTCCAGTAGGCGACTTCGGCCGCCGCCGTCGTGGCCGGCGCGTCGACGGTCTTGTCCAGCCAAGCTTGCCCACTGTTGCTTTCGCGCAGGGCCGCCGCGATGCCAACGTCGAAGGCTTCACCCCAGCACGGCGCCCAATCCACGTAATTCAAGTTGCGCAAAACGCTCTCAAGGAAGACAGCGCCATTGCTCGTCATGCGAGTGCACCGCTCCGCTCGGTTTGTACTGTGCGCCAGCGACCAACGCTGCTCGAAGTCGACAAAGCAATATGGCGTCATAAGCCAGACGTAGTTGCAGCCGCCCATACTGCGTAAGCCGTCCACGGCCTGCCCCAAGGTCGTGATGCGATCGCGCTGGTATCTCGCGCCGATGTTTCCTGGAATAGTCAGTGTAGCAGCCTGCGCTACAAAAGTGCCAATGACACTGCAGTTCGAACCCGCGAGGTCGAGTAGCGACGGCAGACCGCGCAAGAGCAAGCCTTGGTTGAAGTAGGTGGCGAGGAACGCGTGAATGCCAGTACTACTGAAGGTTGCCCAAGCCATGTCGTTCGCAAGCGCAACCTGTGAGAAGCTAAGGTACGTGACGCTCCCAAATGTCGAGAGACCTAAATACGCGACGCTGCCGAGGACAAAGAGCTTGTCTGTCCACCGGCGAATCCGCAAGTCGGACTCAGTGTCGCCGCTCAACAGATTCGTCATTTGGGTCGAGAGCCGGCGGAGGCTACGAATAGCCTCGAGCACTTCGTGCGAATTGCGCCGAAGGCGCCCTGTCGCAACCGTGTCTTCCGTGACGACCCAAAGGTTCAGATCAAACGTGTATTGCCGCTGACGGACTGTAAAAGGCAGCAGGCCACAAAGGACACAGGCCACACGATCGATACGAGAGGCCACGGTCGGTGCCGACTGGAGCACCGGTAGGCTCAAATCCCAATCGATGAAGCTCGTAGCAAGGCCCGAGACTACGCAAGGACTTGCCCGAGGAAGCTGTTGCTTTCGGTGAATGGCAACAGCGATGCCTGCGGTCACGGAAGCGCCTGCGATAGCGTAAAGCCAACAAAGCCGCGAGACACGCCCCACGTCTAGCGTCATGCTCGTGCACTGCATGTTGGCAGCCATGTTAGATGACGTGCACTTCCGGTCAATTGAAGCGCCTAAGGTCACCGGCGAAAAAGCTTCTAGTACAGTGTAGATGAGCCAGACGGTGGCGGCGCTCCAAGGTGCATATGCCGCCGTGACGCTGGGCACCGCCAGCACCAGAATCTCCGTCATTACGTACGTGATCCAGGTACCTTCGCTCGCCAGGACGGCGATCTCCAACCATGAGCGAGGGATCAAAACGAAGCGCGACCATGTAGTACCGAGCGCTTGGAGCTCCACGTTTGCCGTGCTGAGCAATAAGAGCGCGGTGCTGCCGCGCAAAAAGAGCAATGATCGGCCGACCCACGTAGCACCGCCGACACGGCTGAAGGCGAATAGATTGGCGTTCAAGCCGCGGACACCATCTTTGGCGCCTGCGGCAATGCACGCGGCGGCGACAAGAGTCATGAGCCCGCTAGTGTAGACCGTGATGTAGTACAGGATCTGCGTGGCGTTTTTGATGTAGTGGCTGCCACCGCTGGTGGCATACGCTGTGCTAGCGTAGGCTTCGGACATGACGACAAGGGTGCCAGAGTCGCCTTCTAGTGAGATGACTTCGCGCTGACCGATGAGCCATTGGTATACAAAGGCAGCGCCAAAAAAAGCAAAGGGTGTTGTGTCGACGATTGGTTGCGTGAGCAGCGTCCAGTTGGTACCGTCGACGGTTGAGGCGAACTGCAAAAGACTGATGTTCAGCGCGGAGATGTCGGCAATCGCAGGCACGGTGCTAACCTCACCCAACGATGATGGTGCAACGATTGTGTCCGCCAGGTGCACATACCGCATGCAAGCGTCATAGGAGGTCATCGTGACGGCGCATATTGCCGAGGGCGACAACGTTGGTGTCCACAGGCGCGCAAACAAGACAGCAGCTGGCTGCAGGGCCATTTGCAACGGCATCGGCGTTTGACATGTGTCGTCATAGTTGAGCTGTGCCTGAACGAACGGTAGCCCAGAGCCCATCAAGCACAGAGGGCTGCCGCCGTAGTAGAGCAAGTCGCTTTGAGTCCATGCTGGCGGTGCTGGAGTAAGCACAAGCGGTGGCATGTATACCACCGGCGACCCAGCGGTCAGCGCCGGCAGCAATTGGCCATACACAATAGTGTTGACAGCTCTGTTGAAGGCCAAAAGAGATGGCGGCAAAGCAACGTAGTAGGCATCGATCGAAGCTAGGGGGCCCACGGCCAATCGAAGCAACTGCGTCTGATTGACGTAAGCGCCGGTGGCATCGAAGAGGCCGAGCAACGATTCAAACGATGCATACGTTGTCAAGGAATTGGCAGCCCCCCGTAGGAGACTAGCGTTGTATTGCCGCGCAAAGTACAAGTCACCACCCAAATAGTTGGATAGGATGATAGATGTCCATGGGCCCACGTGCGTAGCCAGGTTTTTCAGATCAACGGACAACTGCATACCGAGCGCGTTGTACACAAGCATTGACTCCGAGAGTCCAGGGTCCCGGTCGTTAGTCCACTGCAGTTGGAATGTAGAAATGCCGTGGTTTGACCAGTAGAGCAGCTCGTCAGCGACGGTTGTCGTGTCAGCTGCCGTCGCAATTGATGCGAGCCATTGTTGACCTGCTGGTGTCGCCATGAGCGCCGTCTGCAAGCTAACTGTGAAGACGTTGTCCGGCCCACCGTAGATAGCCATAAATCTGTCGTATGCAACGTTCCGCACGAGGGCTTCAAAGTACACAGCGCCGTTTTGGCTGTACCGCTGTAGACACCGCTGTTGCCGTCGCAGCGTGTGCGCCATCTCAAAGACTTTCTTGAAATCGACCCAGCAGAGCTGCGTGGGCAGCCACATTGTATGCATGACTTCCATGGTCCGGAGGCTGGGGATGACAAATGCAGGCGATGTGAGCACGTTGAGGCGCAGCCGCCGGGTGTATGTGGGTAGCACGGCTGTGAATGACGATGTTGCTATGTACTGTTTGCGCATAGCCATTCGCGGAGCCAGCAAGTCGACGTCACCCACTCTCCATGACGTCGCCAGCTCTTGGTTCAATACGTCGACGAGGAAGGCCTCGTAGCCACTGATGTTGTAGTTCGGCCACCAAAGGTCGTTGGAGAAACTTGGTCGGAGCAGGTAGAGGTAGTAGATCCCAGCAGCTACGGCCCCGGCGACGTAGGCGACACCGGCGATGGCGGTGAATGTCCGTGACCTCGCACGTACCGGCGGGACCGGCAGTGGTGAAGCCGGGGCTACCCGTGCGCCCCACATGCTTGAGTAGGAGAAAGGTATTTTCTGGTTACACTCGTGAAACTCTCTCCCGCGTAACTGATCGGAGTTTGGCTCGAGTCCACCACGAACACTGGTGCGCAATATGGAAAATTTGCGGAAACGGCGGTGCGTACGCGCAGCGACCAACGGTGCGCCTGTTACGCCTATTACATAGTAGTCCTTAACATATGTTAATTTATATTTTGATGGATCCTGACGCCAAACTCTAGTGACAGCCATGGAATATCGATTGTTTGGCTTCGAAGCGTAGTCATACAGGAACGTTTGATGCCGAAACAGTACGTACTTCGAGGACTCCCAACAGTTCAAAAGCCGTATGCTCACCGTTTGTGATCCAAGTATAAAGTCTACGCTTGCACAGTTCACTTTTGCAGGAGCAAATCCAAATGCAATCCGACTTCCATCGTTTCCAGTCAAATTGTTGAGTACTACTGTACGTAGTAATACCCTAAACCTCCAATTCCTAGTCACGATGCACCGTTCGTACACTGGTTCGACAATGAACCAAAATACATTTAAGGTTAATGCGTCAAGTGCACCCTAGTTACATACATCACGTAAGACGCGGTGCACGTAGCAGGAAGCGTCGCTGGTCAAAGGAGAGCCAACTCCAAGCCGACATTTCGGTCGGAAGTTTGATGCGCTGCGCTCTCCGACTTGGAGAAAGCGTCGATGAGACGCTGAGTTCGGCGCGTGAAAATTACGTGAAAATTCCACTTGGGTCGTTGAGCATCCGGATGGCCGAAGATTCCGATCGGTCGGGTGGCCAGCCAGAGATGGGCACAAGCACCCTTCCAGACGCCGACGCCCCTGCCGATGCCGCTGCTGATGGCAATGAATCGGCGTTGCGCGTGGCCGAAGGCCCCCAAAGAGAACTTGCGCAAGGACTTATCAGCACAAGTGCCGAAAACGTTAAGCGATTGATGGAAGAACCGCATGTGGCACCAAGATCAGCGGATCGCATTGGGTCTGCACGTGCTTATCTCGAAAGCAATAAGAAAGGTGCACAAGGCTCTGGTGGCCTCATCAACGATAAACGTGACACAGCATCAGAGGTCGACGATGGCGAAGCTGCAAATACCACTGAGCCCACGGGTTCTGCTGATACTAACACTACGGCGAACCCGCTCAATGCATCGGAACCAGCCTTACCTTTGCACGACATCAGTGCGCATCGGAGTGTACCCGCGACTGCGATCCCCGCCAGGTTGCTCGAGGCAGCATTCTCAGACATTGAGAGCGAGCCAGACATTAATGACGGCGGCGTCGTGGGCGATCAGGACATCGCCATCTTGATGCTTCCCAAGGTCGGCGGTGAATGCGCGCTGGTTGCAAGTGGTGACGTTGTAGCAGCCACAACGACGGCGGACCGCGCTCTCGACCCGCTCATGACCGACGACAAGTCTGCTTCACCAGCTGGCTCGCTCAACGAACCTGCAGTCCTGTCCACTGTAGCGCCAAATGCCAGCGCCATCCGCGAAGCCCTACCAGAGCCATCGCCGGCTGAAACACTGCCGTTGTCCTTGACAGATTGCCTGAACGCCATGCCCCCAAACGCGTCGGAGGTCGAAGACGAAAATGGCACCGAGAGCTTGGAACCAGTTGGGTCATGCGAGGTCTCAGTCGTACTCGAAGGCAGCCCCGACGGTGCAGCGACAGAGCCCATTCAAGCAGCGAGAGACGACGCAACTGCAGTGCCCGCTGTCGGAGCCACAGAAGAGCCAGCTGAAAATGGTGGCGCCAAGCCGCCCCGAAACGACTATGCAGAGCCTTGTCGTGGTCCGTTCAGTGGCGCCACGGCGAGAAGAATGGGTGAGGCCTCCAGCTCTACTTCACTCGACTTTGACGAGGTCGCTAACGTCGTCAACAATCTCGTGGCTCAAGTTGTTGACCAAGGCACGCTCGATATGCCATCATCGTCCGCGCCTGTCGTCGCATCGATCGTAACTGAAGACGGTAGCAGGCAACCTGCGATTGCCAGGCCGCCGACACCGACACCTGTCTCCGTCGCATCCCAAGCGGTGGTCATTGTAAAGGTACAAGACGTTGTACCAAAGGCCAAGGCACCAAGCGTTGCGGCGCCTGCAAAAGTTCAAAACACCGCGGTGCTTGCGAGGGCTCCGAGTGCTGTGGCACCTGCTTCTGTGACGACGAGAACGTCAGTGAATAGCCAGCCCACTGCGACAGTTGCGCATGCACCTAATCGTTGGACCATCGTCTCTCGCCTGGCAACGCTCACGCAAGGCCTTGGCGACGTCATCCCATCCCGAGCGGATAAAGTGAAGTTGCCAGCCCAGCCGACGCCTGGTCGACACCCCATTGAGCCAGCGCAGCTGACGCTAAAACTGTGTTCACCCGAGTCTGCGCAGCCGACGTCTGGGCCTAAAGCCACGCAGCCAGTTGAGGCCATGGCTGTTCAAGGTTCGGCAACGCCAGTGCCGCCAACGCCTGACCAAGGCATAACGAAGCCGTTGCCCGAGCCGTGTCCCGCCAAGCCAGCACCAATACGAGCGCAAGCTTCCGTATCCCCACGAACTCCTCCCATTCGCGCTCGTTCGCTCGAGTCCGAAGCCTGTGACGACGAGCCATCGGGCTCTTCAGACTTTGGATCAAGCAGCGAGTACAATTCGTCTCCCGGATCATCGCGTCACTCTTACACGTCATCACATGGTCTCTACGATACATCACCCTTTGATGACGAGTCGTTGGACTCTGATGCCGAGCCGTCCACCGCTGACAACAGATCGTTACCGCGCGCAACCCCGGTGGCTGTGGACCACGTGCCGGTCAAGTCGGAGTTTCCGCGGCCGTTGAAGCGTGAGCGGGACAGCAACGACTTGGACTTGGTGCCGACCACGGTGACCAAGAAGGTCAGGACGAATGTTCCTTGGTCACACAAGGTTGAAGCCTTTTCCCACTACAAGATTGTGCACGGCCAGTCGTGGATCCCAATCAAGTACGTGATCCCGGCTGCTGGACAACCAGGCGCCGACGTTTGGCCGGTGCACCTGCAAGGGCTCAAGGTGGGCTCGATGGCCGCTAGCCTTCGTGCAGCACCGCCGACGGACGAGGCGCGTCTTGCAGACCTTGAGGCGATTGGCTTTCCGTGGAGCTCGACACGAGGTAACCGAGCAGCTTTCACGGTGGTCCCAGCCAGCCGCATGCGCAGCCTGATCCTCGCGCTGCGCCGTTACCACCAACTGCACGGCCATTGCAACGTGCCGCCGGCCTTCAAGGTACCGGCGAACGACGAAAAATGGCCAACAAGTACCCGAGGTCTGCAACTCCACGCGGGCATTGCAGACCTCACGGAGCATGCGTTCGCGCTTCCGGTGGACGAGCTGGCAGCGGCGCACTCCTTTGGCCTGCTCAAAGACATTCCTCCGTGGAACTCGATTCTCTCGCTACTTAAAACGCACCGAGCCTTGTACGGCGATGGCAGCGTCCCGCTGGACTTTATCGTGCCGCGCGGGCCACTGTCCAATAAAGCTGTGCGCGACGTGCCACTAGGCACGCTTGCGTGGCGGTTGGGCCTACGCCAGGCCGCGCTGCCAGCCTCTCGCCGGCAGCAGCTGGCTGAAGTCGGCTTCGTTTTCAACGACGATAGGACGTGGTCCAACATCCTCAAGGGGCTGTGTGCCTACCACGCTTACGCTGGCACTGTGAAGGTGCCGGAGGACTTTGTCGTGCCCGGCAGTACGCACGACGAAGTAGACGACGACACAGAGAACGAGTGGCCGCGGTTCATGTGGGGCATGGCGCTCGGTCGCTGGCGCCAGCGGCTCGTGGGTGCCGAGTGGGCCCCCGGGCTGCCGGAAACAACGCGAAACGCATGGAACGATCTTGTGGCGCGGCCCCCGGTGCCAGGCTGGAGACTGCAGCGAATTGCCTTTGAAGCATACGCAAGGCATCACCAAACCATCGCAGACATCCCGCCCGACTTTGTGGTGCCGGCAGATACTTCGTGGCCGACGGAGGTCCAAGGCTTGGCCCTTGGCGCCATGGCTGCCACGTTGACGTCGGAGAAGCTCGAGCTGACCCTTGGACAGAAGAACATCCTGCGACGGCTGGGGTCTACCGCCTTTGGGCCGCTTGAGTCCACTAAGCCAATCGCGGCCATCAAGATCTACCGCAGAATCTGCGGTGATGCCCTCGTCCCGCCCGGGTACGTGGTTCCTGCGAAGGCAGCGCAATGGCCATCGTACCTTTCAAATTATGCGCTTGGTGATGCTGTCGAAGGCCTTCGGCGCCGGGCAAAGCAGCTCCCGGCATCCGCAACCGCCAGCCTCGACGACCTTGGATTCTTTTGGGATGCCAAAGCGCAGGACATCTGGGTCAACGCTGTCAAAGTGCTCGACTCATGGTGCGCGCTGCACCCGCAGACGCCCATTCAGGAGGAGTCCGTGGTGGTTCTCGACAGCCGCCCCCGATACGCTGGCTTCTACATCGTGCAGCTTGTGGTCCTCGCAGAATTTTCAACGCCAGCGCGGGCGGCGTTGGTTGCCAGTCGCGGTGTCGACACCGCCGAGCGCTGGGCGGCGTACCTTGCAGCCCTCCGCGCGTTCGAGGCCCTGTATCACCACGTCCACGTGCCGCGCTCGTTCGTCGTGCCATTCCGCGAAGCGCACTGGCCGCCAGCGACTTGGGACTTGCCGCTGGGTCTTATCGTCGCATGGCTTCGCCAAGGTGAGGCGTCTATGGAGGAGGCGAAGCGCGCCGAGCTGGCGGCCATGGGCTTTCGGCTGGCGCCGGCCGATTTGGACGTCGTCGAACCTCTCAAGGGGCACTATCGCACGCACTTGTACGGGCAGGAGGTCATACCCGAGTCGTTTGTCGTGCCCGAAGGCGATTGCACCTCTTGGCCCCAGCACATGCGCGGATTGCCGCTCGGTGTTCTCGTTCGAGACCTCGACGCTTGGCTTGTCGCCATGAAAACTGAACATCAAACGACATTCAGCGCCTTGATGGAGAGTCGCGTTGACACTGCAATCGCCGCACCAGCGGATGCCACGGCGGCCTTCTTGGCAGCCCTGCGATCATACCGCGACGTCCACGGGAACATCGACGTGCCAGTACTGTTTGCGGTGCCGTCGACGTCGACGTGGTGGCCAAGCGAGACCAAGGGCATGCCGCTGGGCTACCTCGTGCACGTCTGTCGTGAGAACATCTCCCGGCTGCCCCTTGAATTGCAGAAAGCGCTGAATGAGTTAGGTTTCACCATGCAATCGACGTTCGACCTGGTGACGGTAAAGCCCCGCGATCTGGCAACGAGGGAAGCCACGTTCTTTGGGCCGACTGCCGAGCCCGAAGTAACTGAAGGCGAAGGATACACAGACCCGCCGGCGATGGCTTCTTCAGCGCCAGTTGCGGCGTTAGACGATGCTTTCGACGAGCCTTCGCGGTCAACGTCGCCGATGTTTACCACTTCGTCGCCCCTGAGAACGCAGTCCTCGCCGCCGTCGCTTACTCCGCCTCACGTACCCGACGAGCCAACCTCACCCCAGTTGCCAGGCACAGCCTTCCAGTTTTCGCCGCGCTCAGCGATGAGCGATGACACCGCCGAGGTGTCTGATGCCGATGCCGCTTCTGATGCCGACGTTGTCGATCGATTTGACGAGGCAGACGCCTCGCTGTTGTGCTCAGAAGCCTCCGATGCCGAGGGTCACGCTCTGGATTCTGCTGGTGCCTCCGATGAAGAGGATGGCGCTCTCGATTGTGCTGACGCTGCCGATGAGCCAGACTCGAGCGCCGCCCTTGCGCCCTTGACCTCCAAAGATTTTCTTCCAGACACAAACCTGGCTAAGGCATCCACTGGGCCCAAACCAGAGGCAATACCTGTGGGTCTCGCTAAGACTTCTGATGCGTCCGATGGCGACGGCGCCGCGCTAGACGTGATGGGGAACTCGGAGGCGTCAGCATCCGACCAAACGCCTGAGCGCCTGGCGAGTGCAGACGTCATGGAAGCATTCGAAGACAATGCCGTAGCTGCGTCGCCTGTGCTACCGTCGGTACCGGTGCCTAACGAACCACACATTCAAGAAGACGATCCGCTGGAATTAGTGCCCGCTGAGGAGACGTTGTTACCAAATGAGGCACGCAATACAGCAGAAAGACCACCGGAACCAGTGTCCGTCCAGCAGCCGATTGTTCTGACACCGGTGCTGGCTGCAACGGCAACTCTAGCACAACGCCCGCCAATTGCGCCACCGTCGAGTACCGCACCTCTGCAGGCGCCGTCGAGGCCTCGCCGCCCTGCGTCGGTGGCAAGGCGGCGACAGAACGTTATGATGGCGATGTTCGGTACCTCGGACTCGTCGGCCGTGGAAGACAACGACACAGCTACGGAGATGGAGGTCGAAGTGGCAGTGGCATCCGACCCCGACACCACCGACGACGGGGACGATGCCGCCTCGGACGTGGGCAGCCAGAGCGGGTGCGGTGGCAGAGACGCTTTGTCAGCGAACGTCGTCCTTCGGGCGCTAAAGGTCTTCTGCACCATTCACCACCACACCGTCATTCCGCGCGACTTCGAGGTGCCCCATGGAGACCCGCGGTGGCCCCGAGACACATGGGGCTTGGGGCTTGGCCAGCTTTGGGCCAAGGCTCGCAATGACAATGTTGTGCGCCGCTCTGGCACTATCGACAACACTACCCTCCAAGAGGGCCGACGCGCCCACAGAGCGCTCACCGGCCACCTCCACGTAGCGTCGTCGTTTGTGGTGCCAGCATCGTCGGCGTGGCCCCGGCACCTCTGGGGCGTGCCATTGGGATCTGCACCAGAGGCGTCGCCACATGCTTCTAGTTTCATGCTGACGTCCCGGTTCGACTTTGAGTGGGAGTCATTCCTGCGAGCGCTCGGGATGTATAAGGCCATACACGGCCACGTGAAGGTGGCACGGACATTCACCATTCCCGTCAGCGACTGGAACTGGCCCGAGCCTCTTTGGAACTACGCTCTTGGTGCCATGTGCGCCAAGATTCAGGAAGGGCACGTCTTGCTCAGCCCGACGAACCTCGAAAAGCTCATGGATCTTGAGTTGGAGCTTAGTCCCAGCGATGGGTAACACATAAACCAAGTTTGTTGCTGTCGTTCAAGGCAGGAACGGAAGCTTGTTATCCATGGTGGCTGGACGATTCGCAGGAAATCGGCGGCTAACATCGACGCCCGCAGGGTGCGTGAAATCTAGAAGGTGCGAGATATCAGGTGGAATGGCCGGCGCCACTCATGCAACCCCTCGGCGGTGACGCACAGCAAGTCGAGCGGGTGCGCGCAGCATCCCAGAGCCCGCGGCCGCGCAAGCGGCAGAAGCAAACGTCGGTGCCGTGGTCCGTCAAGATCGATGCCATTGCTCGCTACCGTGCTTTGTACGGCACGTGCAACGTCAAGAAGACGTTCGTGGTGCCGTCAAGCAGGCAGTGGCCCGCGAGCAGGCAGTGGCCCGCGCATCTCCACGGACTGGAGCTGGGATCGATCGCGCGCGCACTGCGCCTCGCACCGGCTCTGAGCCAACAACGACGAGCGTCGTTGGACGCCCTTGGCTTCAATTGGATGCTCAGTGACCGCCAAACTTGCGTCCGTGTTCTCGTTAGCACCAGCGACGCCCAGCAAGTGCTCCGAGCCATGTCTTTGTCGACACAGGTACGAGCGGTGACGAGGTACCACGCGCTGCACGGTGACTGCGCCATCCCGCTCGACTTCGTCGTGCCCATGGAGAGCGATCGGTGGCCGCGCCCGTCGTGGGGCCTTGTGCTTACGCCAGTGGTCGCCACGTTAGCGTCGCATGTTCTTGTTTTGGAGGAGGACGAGCTTGCGTCGCTGCAAGCCATGGGGCTTTTCATCGACACACCGGCGTGGGCGACGACGGTTGACATGCTACGCACTTACCGGTATTTGCACGGCGCTGTCGACATTCCGCTCGACTTTGCCATTCCAGACGGAGCGTCCTCATGGTCGTGCGAGCTTGCGGGCTTCCTCCTCGGCGATCTGGCGTGGCGCATTGGCCTTCAGTGCGACGCACTGCCACTAGAGCGCCAGGCGGAGCTCTCCGCGATGGGTTTCTGCTGGAACACGGCGGTGACGTGGGGGCGCATCGTCGATGGGGTCAGATACTACTTCGCTGCCCACAGGCACCTCGACATACCTGAGGAGTTTGTTTGCACCGACGCCGGATCGTCGTCGCTTGAGGGGCTGCGCTTGGGATTCTGGTACCGTCGACTTGTCACGGCCTATCGCTCGCACCTTCTGCCACCTCGCATACGCTCGATGTACAACAATCTTGTCAATCAAGCTTGCAACGAAGCAGCTTGCCTCGACAACACGGTGGCGAGGACCGAAGGGCCAAGACCGTTTTTAATCCACGGCGACCCATTCTTGGCTTCATCCTGGAGCGGTGGGAGCGACTCGGATGGCGCAGATGACTTGTGGCAAGACCTCTGCTTGTTGCTGCAATCACGGGTGCTCGAGCACGATGAAACGCAGACACTTGAAGCCCCATGGCCATCAACCGTCACTGCCGCGGCTGTGGGGTTTTACTGGACGCTCGGCGAAACACATGCAGCGTTTGCGACTCCGAGGCGTGTGAAGCAGCTCAGCGCCTACGGCTTTGATGCCGCCGGACGATGGGAGCTCAAACTAATGGCCCTCTCGACGTTTGTCATTCTTTATCACCATCTTCACGTGCCTGCCCCGTACACGGTCCCCAGTCACGCTCGCTGGCCTGCAGCCACGTGGGGCCTGCCCCTCGGAGGCATTGTATCGTGGCTTCGTGCGGCCCGCGATACGATGGCGCCGGACAGAGCTGCCGAACTCAACGCTCTGGGCTTCGAATGGACGGCATGCGACTTCGACGTGCTCCCCGCGGCGCTGACTGCATACGCAGAGCGGTGGGGCGACGTCGCGTTGCCCAGCACGTTCATCGTTCCGGCCAACGGAACGTGGCCGCGTCGGTTCGAAGGATTAGCCCTTGGAGCTCTCGCTGGCGCGCACGAACGACTCATCGACCAGCTGTGGTCGGCACATGCACCGTCGCTGCGGCCGCTGTTGGGAGGGCAGTGCGACGGCGCTGAGGAGAGTGTGGCGTACGACTTGTCGGTGATCCTTTCGACGCTGCGACAGTACGTGGGGATGCATGGAGATGACGATGTTCCGCTGCTCTATTGCATACCACCTGACTCGGCGCTGTGGCTGCCCGAAGCCGCCTACCTCCCGCTCGGCTACTATGCTTTTGTATTTCGGCAACGCTTCGACGATCTCGATGAAATGGTACAGTTGCTCATCGAGAGCATCTACTGCGAACCATCGGGTTTGTCCTTCGATGCTGTCGAGTCCGGCGCAGTAGCGATCCGTGAGCACTCTCCCGCTGCGGCATCCGACGTAGCTCGAACCAGCCCGAACACGGACGACGAAATGGACACTGTTCACGTTGCGTCGAGTCCAGCCGAGGTCTTGCGTCATAAAGAAGACAAGGGGCTCCCTGCAGTGGACGCAGTCTTTGCAGGCGCTGCACTAGCAGCAAACTTTGACAGCTCTCACAAGGTTGATTTGCTCGCTGAAGATGATGCCACGGCGTCCGACAGTGACGACGATTTGGTCCTAGAAGAGGTGGCGCGGCGGTACCCGGCCCCTGCCGTGGTCACACCTTCGCCGAGCAAAACGTCGCCTCACGTTGCGACCATCTCGCCCACCAAGGCGATGTCGATGGCGCCAACTCCACAGCACATGCAATCGGCGATAGCGTTAAGCCCGACCTCGAAAACCGATGGAGACGCAACGGGTGGGCTCGGCAAAGCTACCATTAACGAAGGCTCAGATGATGAAGTGTCCATCGTTAAGGTACAACAAGCGCCGTGGACGTCGGTACCGGCTTCCATCGTCGCCCAAGCGCTGCGCAGGCACGCAACGGTATTCAAAGAATACCAATTTCCCGAGGCATACACAACCCGATGCCATGTCGCTGGGCAGAGCAGGGAGCTGCCTCTTGGGCGCATTTGGCTCACTCTCCGCCTCAAGCGACAGACGCAGTGGCTCTCCGGGTGGACAACGGCCGAGCGCATCCGCATCGGCCTGCAAGCGCACCGCGCAATTACAGGTCATTTGCACGTCGCCGAAAGCTTCGTCGTGCCTGCCACCGATTCATCGTGGCCGCGCGCGGTGCGAGGGTTTCCCTTGGGGCCAGTGCTGGCTTTCCTGCGAACAGAAAGCCCTGCTAGAGAAGGGCGTCGGCCCGGTGTCAACTGGCTCGCTCTCGTGCAAGCGCTGAAGCTCTATTCTCAAATTCACGGGACAACACAGGTGCCTCGAGCCTATTCTATCGCCGAGGGCAGTGACGCCTGGCCGAAGACGCTCTGGGGCTTGCGCCTTGGGTTTTTTGTCGCTTTGATTCGATCTGGACGCCTGCCCCTACCTGCGGTCGCCGCTGAAGCGTTAACCCAACTCGGCTTTTTCGACGACAACCATGACCTCGTCGACGGGAAACTCAATGGCTTATGACGACATGCAGGTAGTGAACTTCGCCAACTCCTTTAACGTTGCTACTGCCGACGACGAAAAGACCGCCAAGCGCATCCCATTTGGCCCCGGCGCAGCTCCTAGGGCTAGGAGTAGGCGGCAGCTCGACGACAAAGGATATCACTAGTTCCATGCATGTTACTACGGCTCGCATCTTAACGCGCTAGGACATCGGCATGTCGAGCTGACGAGAGGTCGGAGGCGGCATCGTCGCCGCTCGAGTGCATCGCTTGGACATGATAGACGAGAGCGACGGCGTCCCGGCTCTTGAAATGGCAGTGCGGACACGCAGTTCGCTGGGACTCGAGGATTTCGCGCCCTGTGGCCACCGTGGGCGCATGGGCGCTTTCAACGTGCGCGAGCAGCAACACAGCGTCTGATGAGTTGTACGTGCAGTACGGGCACACGTGGCGGTGGAACATATTGCGCACCGTCGTCTGCAGCGCCTCGAAGTCTCCGTTTTCGTCCCGCTTCCGCCGCATAAGCACGACGCCGAAGAAGCTTAGCACCAGCAGTACGATGATGCCACCGGCGACGCCGACGTAGATGACCCACGTCCCGACGTCGCCTCCCGTGTCCGTTGGCGGTGGCGGGGCTGCGCCCACTGCTACGGCCCCCAGTGCCACTGACGCCACAATCGAGTACTCTTGTGTCGACTGCAGCGCGAAGCCTGTGACGCGCACCGTGGCCGAAAGCTGCCCTGTTGTACTTGCGCTGCGCGGGGCCAACGCCGCAAGGCCATCGTAGCTGATCTCGACCATCTCTACGTTGTTCTTGGCGTCGCGAGCTTCACCGTTCGTCGCCAGCGGAAAGACGACCTTCTGGGAGCCCGGTACGAGAATCGAGAGGTCCAGGTCATTGGTGAGCAGCGTCGCGGATGCGGCTGGCTGCGGTGGATCCGTCCAAACGATCTATCAGACGGCGTCAGTTGTCGAAAACGCAGGTGGGCAGGGCACAGTGGCTCGCAGGGTCTGGCCCGGCAGCAGCGTAACGCTGTAGTCGTTCACGAAGCCTTGGGACAGCGACGGAGCTATGCCTACCACCACCGGTTAAAGCTTTAGCGGTGCTCGGCATTGTACCCGTGTGGTTAGGGTAAAAGTACACCGCCGGTGTGTCGTTGTTCCAAAGGTTTTTCAGGTTTGGCCGGCCGTAGCCTTGGCGGGGATCAGGGGTGCGCTTGAAGTACGCAGCGCCGCGCTTAATGGCATCGCATGTCGTCGCCTGAAGAAGGCCCGTCGCCAATGATCGTCATCGCAACGACGGTACCGCAGAGACACCAGAAAGCCGCCGGGTGAGTGGCGTCGTGCTGTGCAGAAGCAGCGCTTTGAGCAAACTGGATGGGATAGAGCCCATGGCATATGCTGTGTTGGCGACGCCATTGAACCAGTAGCCGTCCCGCAACCATGCGTGTAGAAGGGTGGCCATGCCAGCGACAAGCGGTGTCGCCTACGTCGTTGCGTCGGCGGCAGAGCGGTACCGATGCCGTCGTACCTGCGAAGTGCCTTCCAGCCGGCACGTAGCCGTGGCGCTCCCCGCGGTGCTGTCGTTTGTAGGTGGCATCGACTTGGCCGATACAAGGTAGCTTCCGGGGGCCACCTACAGCTCATCATGGAGCTGCCGTCGGCGCCAAGGCTCACCAGGTCTGGCTTCATGCGCCCGTCCCGCGTCGGGCCTTGGGACGAGTATGCCGTGACGGCGTCCTGGTTGACAACGTCAGCGCAGTTGGCGGGCAGGGAGTCGTTGGCGTAGAGAGCTACCGTGTGTGAGCTCAGCGTGCAGCACAGAGAGGCAAACCCAGCGTCGTCGCATCGGCGAACGAAGCACCGACAGCAAGGGCGTTCTTGGAGCTGGCGGGGCTGAGGATAGAGCTCACGCCGTTTGAGCCGGCGTTTCCTGCCGCCGTCACGAGCAAAATATCCGAGTGTTTGTACAGATAGCCATCAATGGCTCTGGTGCGCTATGTATCGGTGAGCCAACGCACAGAAGGGGCGCTATCTACGTCGTCGTAGTCGGTGCCTGTGGAAAGAAGCGAACTGCCGGAGGCGGCGGTGGAGCCCCAGGAATACGATACGACCTTGGCGCCGGCCTTGGTCTGGTTTAGAAACAAGGCTACGGCAGCTTGTCGCAGTGGTTGATGCACCGAGCGTACCGTCGATAGAAGTCGGAATCTTTAGCACGATGGGCGATGCGCATGGGGCGTCGCTGCAATCGGCGCCAATGTCCAGAAATGCCAGCTGCGAGTTTGGGGCCACGCCCATGGGAAACGATGCCACCGCATTGCCGGCGAGAATACCGCTGACGTGTGTGCCATGGCCGCACGTCTATTCACCGAAAGCATCGTCATCCACGCCGGTGGAAGCGAAGGCAAACATGATCGGCGGCGTCCGACTGGTCATGGTCATCGGCGAATGTCTCGTAGTGCACAACCTTGCGCGCCTTGAGATCGAACCGATTGAACACAGCACTTGTCTGAGCGAACTGCTCGTGGGCCATATACAGTCCCGAGTCGGTGACTCCGACGACAGAGCCGTTGCCCGTGCTACACTCATTGCCTGAGCAACATGCCACGATGCGCCCTCGCTCCTACATGCCGTGGCGGTGGAAGGCAGTGATGCCTAGGATGTCGAATATGTGCGCGAGTGGCGAGTCGACGGCTAGCGCCGCCGGTCCGTGCGCGACGACTACCAGCAGCAGCAGCAGCAACGACATGCTGTGATTATGGCGTGTCAAATGGTCCAGCCCCGTACAGCACCAATCGGTACGTACGACCACCGTACATCCAGATAATTGCTGGTAAAATGACCTGGTTAAAATAAGGACGGAGCAAATGTTTGCTGGTACGCGTAACGTACCGTTCTGAATTGTACGGGTACGGTAGGCCAGGTCGCAGTGTTGCACGATTGACAGCGGCGGTGGCATCGGTGGCCCATCGGCGCATCTGTCGGCGCAGTGGCCGCAGTGTTTAATGTCTGCAGGGTGCTACTGTAGCGCTTTTTGGCGCCGTTAACTCCTCCGTGCAGCTATCCTCCTTGCCCAGCGCAACAATGCATCGACGCCACGAGGGTCTCTCCAAGCCGTCGGCAATGTCGATTGACCACTAGCTCCGCGAAGCAACGTCGGTGGATTCACGAGAGCTCGAAGCCAGCCTTGCTGCGAATGGCGTAGAGAAGCTTGGCGCGCATGACCTCCTTGGACGAGTACGTTGGGAGCTTCAGCAGATTCATGCATGTGGCACTTGAAGGGAGGCGCTCGTCGTCGCTGATGCGCACCTGCTGGATGCCGATGCGCGGCTGTAGCTGCTTGAAGCCCAGAAGTGGCTGCCGCGAACAGCTACGCCCCGGTGAGAACCGCCCGCCGGTAGCGCCTACCTCGTTATAAACTTGAGCAGTTCGCCGCGCTCGTCGGGCGTGAACTCGGCGACAATCTCCCAGAACCACTGCACGATCGCTTGCGACGGGTGGTAGCCGCCACCATAGTTGGTGTGCGCTTTCCAATCCTCCACATCGACGTCGTGCGTAGCGCCTCCGATGAGCATCTGCAACTCCCGCTACGCACGCCGTGAGCCCCCTTCGTTACCTTTGCCGACATACGGGACTAAACATGAGCAGCCATAGCGACGGGATCACATCGTGGAAGCCCTGCAGGAAGGCGTGGGTCGCAGCGGCGATCTGCACGTTGAGCTTGTAGTTGGCCAAGAGGTGGATGTAGCGGATGAAGTTGTCGGCCGTGACGGGTACCCCTCGTCCTTGCGGCACCAAGTCCTGCACGTGCACTAGGTCGCTTCGTAACGTCAACGGTGCGAGATCAGGGACGTACTCTGACCGTCGCGCGGGGTGGCGACGCTAAAGGTGAGGCCGAGGTCGTCGATGACCGTTGGCGCCTGCTTGAGCTGTAGAACGTGGCGGTAGAGCTCAGCGTCCAGTGATTGCAAGTCGTCGAGCGAGTTGAGCTGCCCCAGCAGCTTCTGCAGAAAGAACGGCGCGAACTGCGGTTCAATGAGAATGCCCTCGTACATGGCTTTGGCCAGCACACGCCCAAGGAAGCGAAAGTGGCCACTGGGGTCGTTGCCTACGGCGCGGTGTCAGCTGCCGCAGCTATCGGCAGAGGGGACCAAAGAGATGCGCCGCGCTCGGGTTCGGGTACAGCAACCGGTCGTCCGTCGCGAGAAAGAATGGGTGCTGCGTCTGTGTGAGCGAGACTCGCGACGCCTGTACGTACCTCGGTCGAAAACGCGTGCTTGGTGAGAAGGTCCATGTACTCTTTGAAGACGCCACCGCCGTCGACGCCGGCCTCCTCCAAGCCCTGCGCGTTCACAAACGTCACCTGCATGCGCGACTTGAGGCCACCGGCGCCTTGTTCGGCGAAGATCTGGTCGAACGCCTCGAAGCTGTCGTCGATCATGTGGTCGCGCCGAATGCGCAACGGGCGGATCTGCGCAAAGACGTGGCGGCCAGGGATGTGCGCCTTCTCGCGGTTGATGCACTCATTGAAGAAGCCAACGCGCGCTTCAAACGCGATGGCTTGCGGCAGCGTCGTGAGCACGAAGTGCAGCCGCGCGACCAGCGGCGCCTCGAAGTAGCCCGCGAGGCCCACGCCGTCCTCGTCCGCAAGCTCGAGGGCAAACTGCTGAAGGTTCATCGCTGTCGGCCACAGCCACACATCGGGCGACGGACAGAACCCCAGACGCAAGTTGCGAACGAAGAGTTGGTTCCACAGCTTTACGACGAGCGATAAGTCCAGAAGCACCATTGGGGCCACTGGCGCTGTAGCCGGCTGCAGCCACAGTGCGTGGTACAGGCGAAGCCGCATGACGTCGATGGCCGCCGGCAGCGCCTCAAAGTAGCTTCGAAGTGCCACATCGTCGCACGTGTGCAGGTACTGAACAAAAGCGCCGGCAAAGAGCACCCACAGCGGCGACTCGCTCGAGTGGTTTAGTCGGGCAAAGAGTCCAAGGAGGACACTACGGTCGGCTACCGCGAACAGAAGCGCAGACAACGCCGCCGGTGGCACGAGCATCTGCGGCGCGAGGAAGAAGGTGCGGGCTTCGAGGCAGATGGGCGCATAAACCGTGGTACACACGGCCACAAAGGTCGCTGACGCTGGCTGGAGGAGCTGCGGAAGCAGCTTGTGGTGCGTCCAGAGTGAGAGCTGGGCCACCACCGTCGATGGGAGCGCCGGTGTCGTCGCCACGGCGACGTCGTCGGCGTCCAACTCCCGTCGCATGTCGTGGTAGGCGGCGTGGAGCAGGTCCGGCGATACCAAGGCAACAAGCACGGCGCGGTGGGCGTCCGAGAGAGATAGCGAGAGCTACACGCGGCAGTGGCACCGGTACCGACCGAAAGAGAGAGCCTACCGCGATTTCGAGGAGGTTACCTAGCACCGAGGCCCGGTGGTTGAACGACAGCTGACGGAACCACTGCAGCTCTTGTGCGAGGGCCGGCCACGAAAGCGAGTCGTCAAGCCAGGCTTTCTAACAGCAGCAACCTGACGTCGATGTGGAGCGGATGAAGACGTACAAATCGCGGCTCGCGGGCGCTCTCCGGGATCATGAGAAGCGTTTGAGCGAACGCGGCATGCAGCGAAAAAGTTTCGAGAAGGCGCGGCAGGAGCGGTGCGACGATCGCTTGGACTAGACACAGCCACGTCGATGAGGCTGGCGCGAGGACGCGAGGGTCGTACGGGCAGCTTGGCGGTGCTGCACGGCGCAGATGACAACGTGGAAGAAGCTCTGACCGCCGGATGTAGGCGCGGCCGCCCAGCGAGCGATTGTGGGTAGGGAGAGCCGCGGAAGCAGCCCGTGGAGGGCGGCGCTGGTTGGGTCGAGCCCGAAGGCAGTGGCGCAGAGCGCAGCGAGGCGGCGACTCCAAGCTTTCTCGGCGTCGGCATCGATGATCCAGAGTTCTTGCAGGTGCGTCCACGCTTCCTGGACAAACTCCAGGAGGGCTGTGATTGTTGGCACCTCAAGTTGTGAGCGGACATAGAGCGCTTCTTGAACGAGTCGGGTTAGCACGGGCAGTGGCACGACGAATGAATACATGCGCTGGAGAGCGGCAATGTCGTTGCACTTGGAAGTCACCGACGCGAGCAAGTCGCGGCTCAAGGCTCGCCGGGCGCGGACGCTGCGGTACCACGCTTGGAGTTTGAGACTGTTGACGTGAAAGAGGCGCTTTTGCGCCCGCTCCAGGCGCTCCCTCTGCGCAGCCGCGACAAAGTCCTGCTTGGACGCCGCTTGATCACGGACTCGGCGTCCGCTCATGCTCACGCGCGTCGTGCGCGTCGCCTTGCCGTCGAACATCGGAATCGATCTTGCTCTGCTCACACACAAACGATGGGCAACTATCCCCTAGTCGATTTTGACTAAAGGAGGTTTTGCCCACGTTTCTCCCAATCACACACATTCACGGTGCCGAATTCGGAAGTAGTGCCTGCCCATCATGCGAGTATGCAGTTCTTAAAGCCCTTCGAGGCCTCCGTCGGACCCTCGAACATGGAGACCATCGTAGGTTCCTTAGCCTCAGCTCCAACGTACTGTGCCTCAGCGGTTTTCATCGCAGATAGCTCTATATCTCGTAAATCACGAGCATGCCAGACCTGGGCTTCGAGCATTATTGCTGGTGTTTGTTGAGTCCATTGCACCAGCGTGGGCTTGCGGCAGCACGATCTACTCCGACAATGCCGCTCTATATGCTCCATCCACTCATCGGATCGCAGCTCGTGCGCAGCGTTTGCCCTCACTCGCTGCGCGGATCAGACGCAAGGTCGTAAGGAAGCAGCGCCTGGTGCTACGAGGAGAACCCGACGCATAAACTTGCATCTTGTCGTGGATCCGAGCGCTGATGGGCTGCCGGTCGATGGCTGCCGCCCGCATGCCAAGGGGAGGCGGCCAATCCGCTCGGCGCACGTCACACTTTCTGTCTAATGCAAAAGTTGCGTGCGATCAGCGGGTGGGAAAATATCTTGCGATTCTATTTGCCCCACAAAGCGGCTGCCCATGGACTTCCTGCGGTCGATTGAGGAAGACCTGCATGGCCTGATCCACGAGACGAAGAAGAAGTTTCCGGTCGTTCGCGATGCGGCCGACAAGGGCCTCGAGACGGTGGTGCTTATGCGGCAGCAGTACGCGCAGTCCATGCGCGTGGAGGCTGCACCGGGCCCCGGCCACGCGGTCTTCAAGAGCGATGCGATTCTGCGCCCGTTCTTGCTCGCGTGCAACCACGCGACAGCGAATCCAAAACTACTCATCTCGTGCTTCAACAGCATCCAGCGCCTCGTGTCTTGGGACGCGATCACGACGGAGGCCGTGGGTAATATCCTCCGTGTTCTCCACATTCAGGCCGAGCACACGTCGAGCCAAGATGTAGGTCGTCAGCACGGCACCCAGTACTCACAGCATGACACGTAGATCCAACTCAAGCTGCTACAGACCCTGCTCCAGCTTCTCACGCTCGCATTCAACCGTTGCGATGAGCAAATGACCAACGAAGATCTGATCGGGCAGGCCATGTGGATCTGCTTGCACCTGCAGGCGCAAGCCAACAACCCAATTACCGCTAACACGGCGGCCATGACCGTGCGGCAGATTGTGACTATGGTCTTCGACAACGTCGTGCAGCTGAGCACCTCCGCCGCGTCGCCCGAGCTCAAGCACAGCGCCAAGAACGTCGGCTTCCTGGTCTTCCAGGACCTGTGCCTCATGAGCCGCGAAGAAGCCGGCGTCTGGCTCAAGCGCACGACCTTCTCCAAGCTTCTCGGCGTCGAACTCGTCGAGGCTGTGCTCACTTCCCACAGCGAACTTTTCCGCACCGACGTCGAGTTCCGTTCGATGCTCAAGCAGCACATCAAGACGCTTGTGACCATGAACCTCGACAGCCTGCTCATGCCCGCAAACGCTACCAACCCCTCGATGTTCCCGCTGCTGCTGCGCATCATGCGACTCGCTGCGACTGTTCTCGCCAACTTCACCTCGCTGCTGCCCGACGAGTGTGTCGTCATTTGGCTGGCGCTGCTTGAGATCGTGGCTACGGGCACATACAGCCCGTCGAGTCCACCAGCCAAGGCCGGCAGGCGCACGGAGCGAGCTGCTGTGGCGCTGACGGCGCCGGCGTTGGCTCCGACGACGGCAACTCCGTCCGCGGGTGCTCCAGTTCACCCCGCAGCGCTCAACTACGTCGCGTGGCCCGTACTACTGGCGATGGAGGTCGTGTCCAAGGCGTGCCACGAGCCTGAGGTGCTGCCGGCGCTGGCACTATACCCCGGCCACGCCTTGTTGCAGGTGGCGCGCACGGTGGCCGCAGTCGTCGCCACTTCGCCGCCGGCAGACTACAAGCCACCGCACGACACAATGTTCTACCGCAGCGGGCTCGAGTTCCTCAACGACGCCGAGACTCCACCGCTGCAACCGTTCTACCACTGCCTGCGCCTCGCCGTCGTGTGTATGGCGCAAATGGTCGCAGTGCTGCCGGCACCAACGCTGCCGCCGCTGCAAATGCACTACATGGTCGCGGCCACAGCACCCTTTCTGCTCAACGCCTTCGTGTGCACGCTGCGGTTTTGCCGCGACGCCGAAGTCGTCAACCTCGTGCTCAAGGCGCTGCATGGGCTGGCGACGGCCGAGGCGGCCCGCCGGCCGGACCCGGCGCTCGAGCTGAGACCCGTCGGCGTCGCGTGTTTACAGGCGCTTTGTGTCTTCTCCCTGCCTATCGTGCCAGCGGCGCGTATGGTCAAGTGCATTACTGGCACCGGTCAGCCGAGTATGGTCGAATATTCGGCTGAGGAGCTCGGCCCGGTGCCAGACGAGCCGCTGCTCACGTGGAAGGAGGTACAGGCAATGAAGACTCTCTTCCGCACGGTGCACACGATCGAGAACGACCTCAACACGGCCGAGTGGCGCGTGTTGCTTGAAGGCTTCGAGGTGCTTGTGGCCTTGAGCGCACTCAAGCAGAAGGCCAAAGGCGTGCACACCAAGATGGGTACAGGCCCGCAGGCGCTCAAGGTCGAGGACGAAGATGTCGAACAGCAGCTTGTGATGTTGGGCTTCTCTGTGCTCGAGTACTTTACCAACAGCACGAACGAAGGCATCTTGCGCCCCGAAGCACTCATCCACGTCCTCGAGGCGCTCCGCCTCATATGTCTTGGACAGCTCCAGGCGGTCGCGCCGACAGCCGACTCGCCTCCACCACCGGCGCCCTCAGTGGTCAGTGACACCCCGCTGCATGCAGCCCTGCAAGACCTCTTAAAGGGCGAGGTAATGCTAGCGTGGGACGTGCTTGCAATCCCATACGCGCAGCACCTGCGGGTGTATGATCAAACCCTGGGGCTGTCGTCGTCGCCGGGCACGGCGTTCACGCCATCGTTTGCGCTGCGGCTGTTTGTGCAACTGGCCAAACAGCACCCGCTCGCGTGGTCGTTTGTGATGCACGAACTCGTGGCACTGAGCTGCGCCGTGTCGAGCGGCGGTGCAGGCTTCCAGGCATTCACGACGGACGCCGCGTTCCAGCTCATGCAGGCGGCCATGTTGTCGCCGACGACCATGGCGCAGACCGATATCTGTTCGTTCATGACGTTGCTTATCCAGTCCGAGTCGATGAAGGAGCGAACGCTCGCGGGCCTGCTCGACCTGCTGCAGAGCTGCGGACACCTGCTGTCGACGGGCTGGCCCACCGTGCTCGCGACGCTGACGCTGTCCGCCGACTTCGACACGCGGTGCCAAGTGGTGGCCTTCAAGAGCGTACGGCTCGTTGTGGACGATCTCCTCGGCAACATGCCCCTTGAGCACCGCAAAGCGTGCATTGGCTGCGTCGGCGCCTTCGCCGCCGGTGCCACCGACGTCAACGTTAGCCTCACAGCCGTAAACGCGCTCTGGAGCATCGCCGACGCCATCGCCAAGCAGGCCACCGACGTAGACGGGCTCTGGCCGCGCGCCATGGGCGAGCTCCGGCGCATCGCTGCCGACCCGCGCCCCGAGGTGCGCAACTGCGCCATCAACACGCTCTTCGGCATGGCGGCCACCCACGGTTCGGCCTTCGGGCTCATCGAGTGGACGCTGTGCCTCGACGACACTGTGCTGCCTCTCGGCGCGACGCTGGCGGCGCCCGTGACCGTCGCCGACGACGCCTCCGCCTCGGTGTTGCGCACCCATCACTCGCGCGACTCGGTTGCCAAGCAGTACGACGAGTCGCGGGTGCTCGTGCTCGCGGGTCTTGCACGCGTCATGCAGACGCACGGCGCGGCGCTCATGGCCTTTGAGGCGTGGTTCCCTAGCCTTTGGCGGGAACTGCTAGCGTACATCGAGCGGGAGGCGGCGCACATAGCTGTCGAAGTCGCGCTGGCCGCGGTGCAGACTCTCCTCACGCTGCTGCAGGTGGCGGCGACTGACGCCGTCGACGCGGCGGCGACGCCCCTGCGCGCTGGCGTGGGCATGCGCATGGTCGACGGCTCACTGAGTGCCACTCCGGAAGCACCGACGTCGACGGTCCGCCGGCCTTCGGGCAATGCACCGCGCGACCCGGCGATCTGGGCCGACGCTTTCGCGCTGCTGCTGCGCATTGCAGTTGCCCGGCCCGTAGGTGGTGACAAGGACGCCGACGTCGGCGCCGCCGTTGTCCATGCCGCCGTCCAGCTGTACAACCAGTGTCGCCACCGCGAATGCGCCGCTCCGGCTCGTGTGCACGAGCTGCTGGGTCTCTTAAACACGTGCATGGAGCGCTACGCAATTGCGCTTCCAGCCACCATCACGGGTGGTACTACCAACAGCGTCCACGCCCGTGTCCTCAATGCGTACGACGACTGCGGCTACTTTGTGCCAACGGTGCACGCAGCACTGCTGGAGCAGGTGCTCGGGTTTCTGGGGCGGGCGACGGCGTTGCACAGCGCCGTGCTCATCAAGCACACGCTCGCGACGCTAGCCAAACTCGTGGAGAACGTCGACGGTGCGGCGGTGGCGGCAGCGTCGCTTAAGGTGCTGCGGGTACTGCAGCCGCTGCTCGACACCAAGACGCAGGATGTGGCGACGACTGCGGCAACGCTGACGTCGGTGGAGAAGGCGGCACTGGGGCTTTGGAAGCCGGCTGTGCCCGTGCTCAACGCCCTCGCCACTCACGCGCTGCCCGTAGCCGGCGCCCAACTCGCGCCCGCGCTCTTCGCGGCGATCGAAGGCGTGCTGGGCCCGGCACCTGCGCGGGACGACGCCGGCGACGACGAGGCACTGGAGCTGAGTGTACTCGAGACGCTGGTCGGTGCCATGGTGGGTCGCGTGCCACCGACGCCTGAGGGCACGGCTCGCTTCATGGCGCTGCTAACAGCGTCCAGCGGCCGGCGCCCTGGCGTCGCAAGTGCCTGCGTACAGCAACTCATCGCGCTCGGCTCCGTAGCCAACACGAATGCGTCGCTGCGGCACGCGTGCCGCGTGGAGCTACTGGCGCTCACGAACGAGGCCCTCGGCGCCTACCTTGTGGACTCGACCGGCAACCGCTCGCGCGTGCTCACGCTGCTCTCAACGCTGGGCGCGAGTCCGCTCTCGCCGCGCAATGTGCTCGTGCTCTTTCCGTCGCTCTGCGCATGCATCTCGTGCGACGACGCCGAAATCCGACGCTGGATCCAGCAAATCCTCCTCGAGTCCAACGTGGCCCCAACGTGCCTGGCCCTTCTGCGAGACGAGACCACGCCATAAGCAACAATGACCACCATGTATCATCTGCGTACTCCCAAAGCTTCGGATCGGACATGCGCCTGCGCGTTGCTGCCGCTTGCTTGTGCGGCTCCCGAGACGCTGCGAGTGATGGTTGTGTACCTGGGACTTTGGGGTTTTTCCCAGTTTAGTTGGCACCGACTAAAACCGCTTTTCGAGATCCTTCCGGGCTGGGACATGACGAACGGTGAATTCTTCCCAGCGGCGCCGCTGGCCCCGCTGCGCTGGCCGCGTGATAGGGCCTTGTCTCTGGGCGGCTGCGACGGTGGGCTGACTCCTGCGGCCATCTGCCCGCAATCTTGCACGAGCAAGCGGTGCGAACGACCGCTATTGTGCCACCGTAGACACCACCGGCTCCAACACCCATGGGGCTCTAACGTGCACATTGTATTCGCATTACCGCTGGCGCTGAAAGAAGAGCAAGTATGCGTTCTCTTGAAGGGCGGCCTCGGTCGAGCGCGGGATGACCGTATCGTCGTCATAGCACGTCCACTACGCCGCGAGCGATAGAACCGGAGTGCAGCATCGCAGGGAGACTACCTGGTCCTTGGCATCGCAGCACGACATGGTGTAGTGCCCGCCCACCGCCTCCATGCCGTGGTGGGCAATCACAGCGAATAGTTTGTACTTGACCTCCTCCTTCTTGAGCCGTGGTGAGAAGAGATGCGTGGGCAACACAAGCTCCAGCGGGTACTACAAATGGTGACGCCAGCCTCCCAACACTCCGCGCTGTACCTCGACGAACGTATTGAGCTTCAGCGGGCCCAGCTTCGGGTCGTACGTAAAGCGCTTGATGTGGCATGTGAGCACGTTGGGCAGCGTCTCGAGGAACGTTCGCTTGGTGCCGCGCGAGTCGTCGAGCACCTAAAACCCCCGGTGAAGTCTGGCACAGCAGGTCGCTCACCTCGTCGGCCATGGAGCTGTCGATCATCTCGAGCAGCGTCTTGGGCGTCGCATCCATGTTGAGGTGCAGGCAGTGGAAGGGCTCAATGGTCGACGCGCTCACTTTGCGGCCCATCTACACTGGCGTCGCCCAGAGCTCGAGCCTCGTCAACGTACGCGGATTTCGGAGCGCAGGGTGCCCTTGAAGAAGTGGGTGATCGGTGACTCGATTTCGACGACATTGTGGTGCACAACGCCGACGCGGCCGTGCTTCTGGATCTCTTCCCAACCGTCGTCGTCGGTGGAGGCGGCCACCGCTGCCGTGGGGAACACACAGCCGGACCGCTCGTACTCGACGTGGAGTTGGTCCAGCACAAACTCGAGGAACTCGAGCGCGTCTTGCTGCATGCCGTTGGCCATTTGGAACGCCTTGAGGAAGTAGGACGGCATCGTGTGTGCAGTTTTCTTCGGCAGCTTGCGCAGGTGCACATGGAGCCCGAGCGTCGGCTCCTCGAAGGCCTGCACGAGCGCTAGCATGTGCGACCACGCAGGATAGACCGGGTTTGGCAGCTCCACGACAGCAGCCATGGCCACGAGTAAGCTACAGCGCATGAGTTTCGCGTCGGCGGGCCAGCGTACTTGAGGAAGGGCGCGCAGGACAGTAGCGCTTGGAACGTGACGTTCTGGAAGCACGTGTTGCCTTGGTTTATAAACCCACTACGCGGCGATGAGGACAATCGAGAAGTAACTAGCCACCGCTTCTGGATGTCGTGGGCGCCGGCATGGAGGTCAAGGGCCGCGAGGGCGTCGTCGAAAGCTGCCTCGAACGACTTGCGAACGGCTGGAGCCGCCGTCGGCGCCGCAGGGACGGCTGGGGCAGGCAGCGTCTGGCTGCCCCACGTGAACGGTTTCTTGGGCGGTGCGGCCGGCTCGGCGTCGCCTTCCGTGCTCGCGGTGTCGGCATCGGGGTCCTTGGGCAGTGGACTTGAGAGTGGCGTCGGTGCCGCGGTTGACGGCGCCGAGATGGTCGGTGTTGGCGTCACCGGCTTGAGGCTATGAGAGCCCCAAGAGAAGGGTTTCTTTGGAGGAGCCTCGATGACAGGCTGCGTAGGTGTCTCTGCAGTTACTGGAGTGGCGGGTGCCGACGACGTCTTCATGGACGCTGCAATGAGCGCCTCGACGCTGATCGGAGTCGGAGGCGGCGCGGTACCCCATGTCTTGGGCTTCCGGGTGGGCTCTTTCGTTTCGGTTGCGTTTGTCACGGCCGGCAACTGTCGAATTCCAGCCTGCACCGGTCGCTCGAGGGGCCCATCGCGCTGCGGTTTCCCGTACGAGGTCGCGCCTGATCCATGTTGCCCGCTCTGCGGCTGACCACTTCGTGTATGGTTGTTACCGCGGTCATAGTAGCTTCTGTCGTTCCGGCCACTGTAGCCCCCGTCGTTGCCGCGGCCTTGGCCCCGGCCTCCATTCCGTTGCGGATGTTGGCCCTGGCCATTGGCGCGGGGCTTGGAGGCTTTGCGCCCTAGATGTTTGGGTTAATATTCATGTTGCAGCGGCGGATGCACCTTGCTTCGATGCCACGAGGGTGAAGTCGTCGGCGCTGCTCGTGTCGGCCATGGCGGGCACAATTCAATGTTGGCCAATTCCCAAATTCCTGTCGTACAATTCTGATAACCAACTCAATATACTAATTTCAAGTTAATGGGACATATTTTTAAAATGCATTTCGCATCTAATTTCGGCACCGCAGGGAAAGTGCCGAGAATGGCGCTGGTGTCGTCCGAGCGACTAATTTCACACAACTTTGGATACACCTTTGCAGCCGAACTGAGGTTTGGTTTTGGCACTTGTCTGGGGCCTTGCTTCCATCGTCGCATTCGAGACGAATGCGCACCGTTAAAACACTCTGCTGTAGGCCTTGTGGTGCATTGAGCTGTTTCGCAACCTGCAATCAAAGACGCAGTTTAAGATTCATTGTTCTCGAGTCGCCTCGTCTCTTGAGGACAATGTTGTCCGTGTGATCAAAGTTGCATTGCATCCATCTCTGTGCCCGATCCCCAGGCCGTACAGATAGCGCTCAAATACATGGCGTCGGTCGCATTCAAATGATCGACAAGCACCAAGATGGAGGCCGTGTATGGGTCCGCGACGACTCTGAGATTAGGTGGCTGGCGTCGTGGAAGAGTGCCGCGAAGCCTACCACCTCGTGCGCGTGCGGCGCGACGGCGAGCTCAGTTTCCTCAACGCCAAATGGCGTATGTGCTGACGACGAGCTCGCCGAGGCGCTGGAGCTCGGTGGCCTTGAAGAATTTGCGATCCTGAATTAAACCGATTGCGCGCCGTCGTCAACGCCACGTTGCCTTCGACGCGGCGGTGTCGGCGGTGTCCAGCCCCGAAATGGTGGCCGTGGCATCGGCTCGGACGCGCTGCCAACAGTGGCAATGGCTGCTGACGGTCTGACGTATCCAGCAGGCGCTATTGGTCGTCGTGCAAAAGCCCAAGGTCATCCAGGCGCTGACGCAGATCCTGCAGGTGCGGTTGGCCGTCCGCGCCGTCGCTTGCTCGCGGTTTTCGTAGACCATGCAGCAGTCCAATGGCTCCTCGACGGGGGCGTCGGTGTCAGTGCCACCTGTGGGGCGAGTTTGCACCAACGGTAAAGGTGCCACCGGTGGTCGTGAACGTGGCGCCAAGGCGCCGTCGGTGGAAGATGTCGATGTGTACAAGCCGGCGCCAGTCCAGACGCCGGTGTTGGTCGAGGCCTACTTAGTGAAGCTGGCCGTAGAGGTGCTCAACAATACGCTCCTGCTGACTGCGTTGGAGCCGCCACCCCATCGAAGCGAGTTTGACCATTTCAAAAGGCCATTAGCCATAGGAAATGAGCGCGAGCACAACTCCGTTCAAAGCGCTGCCACCGTTTTGTCCACCACTTTACAAAAGAACTCCCTGTTGACGTTTTCCAAATCTTGACGTCTCATGGCCGCGCATGCCTACGTAGTGTACGTAGTGCATTCGTTGGTTCGCACCAGCAGTTCTATCGCAGCACCGACAGGATGGATACGAGGATAAAGTCATTCGACAG
>JNBR01001417.1:0-16745 GCA_002081595.1 Achlya hypogyna | reverse complement strand
GACGCTAGCGTCGACCTTGCCGCTAGTGTCGACCTTGCCGGCCACTTCATCGACGACAACCTTGGCTGTCAGGACTGGGATCAGCCCCTACCCGACGGCGACAGCGCCGACTTTGACGAAGATCTCCTGTTGTTATCACAATGCGCGAGGCCACTTCGTCGCATCCTCAAGCAATATACGATGGCACAGAAGCTTAACGTCCTTTTCCATCGCCGCATTGGCTGGAGTCAAAACGAAATTTCACACGCCACAGGCATCCCCCGCCAAACTATCTCAAACTGGAATAGAAAGCGCACGAACATTATCGTCAGCGGTCTTGCTATGTCGCGCTCCCGAGTATCAGGCGGCGGCTGCCATGCGCTTCTTTCGTTTGCTCAAGTAAGTAATACTAATAACTTTTGCGTTAAATAGTGTTGCTGCTACATCAGACTTGCAAATTGTATTGGGACAACTAATACTATGTATGGTTAGGACCTCTTAACATTTATGAGGGACCGACGGCGCGAAAACCGTGTCCTCACGGTGGCGCACATGGTGCGCTGTACAAATACCACCACGAATGGTACGAGGCCTACATGGCCGCGCGTGGGCACACAGGCATGGCCAGCCGCAGGGCCACACAGGCAACACTGCGCCAAAGCGATATGCGCGACCAGCAAGCTCAGTTCTCCCAGTTTTTCTGGGAGATTTACGGCCAATTGCCTGCAGACGCGGTAGTGAACGCAGAAGAGACCGGGGTTTGCATCGACATGCCGCCCAAGTCAATTCTCGCAAAACGAGGAGGCTCGACGGCAATAAAAAGTCGGAAAAGTCCTCGGGGCGGTTGACGACGGTGTTGGCTGTAAAAAGCTACGGTATTTATTGCATTAGAACACTGGAGGCAATTTTATATATCATGTTGTAGGCGAAAAGCTTCCCATTATGTTTATTCTGAAGGCCAAACCCGGCGGCATCATCGAGGAGGGCGAGCTTCAAACGTATCCAGCCCCTCATCAGAACATTGTCCAGGACAATGCTTGGATGGATGATCGGGGCTGGATTTTATATATTAGCGGCACTCCTAAGAGTCCACGAGGGCATCGAGCGCAGATTTTGATGGATCTCGGGACTGGCTGAGTCGTTTTGAATGAATTTTTGTATGGTGGTCAGGTTCCGCATGGTGATGTGATTTGAATCAACCCGAAGTCTTTAAAATGAATATCCTTCGAGAAAAGACTGTCTCACTAAGGAAAAAGAGATCAAAAATGACTTCCACACCGAATATCCCCTCATATTCGATTGGGTAATAATATATATGACTTGGAGGAGATCCATCAGGAAGTATGGCACAAAACCCTCAATTTTAAATGCGCCATGCATGATTACACAAGTCTCTCTGTGCGTAATCGCTTTGGAACTAGTGTGGAATTGGATGCATTGGCGAACAAGATGCAAGACACGCAACTATACGATGACATCATGCAGTATGTAGCGAAACAACGACCACGGGCTCTGACGTCTGACGAACGCCTGAACATCCTGCACATGCATGCATGCCTTTTTCCGCAAACAAGGTATCTCTGGTGTCGCACAACATATAGCGGGGATTCTTGGTCGTGGAATTCGTGTCGTCGAAGAGGTCTGGTCCCAGTACCAAAACAACGAGGGCATCGTAGCAGCAAAAGTACCTGCGAATCGGACAAATCACGCAACCCGAGTGCCGGACACAAAGGTTGTCCTCGAGCTCGTGCAAGCGCTCCTACGCGAGCGTCGACTGATTCGAGCGCGGGTCGTCGCCAAAGACGTCATGATGTGCCTGGTAGACGCCGGCCAACTCGCATTGCAGTCGACCAGCGAACGCGACTCTGCAGCCTGCTTGCGTGCTGTTCAAACTTTCTTGGTACGGAAAGGATTTCAACGAGGCTCGCCTGGTGCATCAAGCACTGCTTATAGTCTCTCACCGAATGTCATTGTAGCCAGGAATAACCGCCTCGACACGTACTGTACACCGATGAATTGCATATTCATCATCATTACACGAGAGCTAAGGACTCTATTTTCGACCCAAGTGACGACATGGCTATTGACCCCAAACTCAAGCACAAAGGCCAAAGATTGTGCTTCATTGCGATCCCAAGCGAGATCATCTTCAAGTGTGTCGAAAACAGCAAGGCGGAAGTGGCCGCCCTCGATACATACATTCGCGACTTAGAAGCGGCCGGCGAAGGCCGTGCCGATGATGCCGTCGATGTGGCAGTGAATCGGACAACGAGTTGAGCGGGATGAGTGTGATCTATCTGATTATGGCGTGGACATTGGTGCTGACTCGTCTGATGACGATATCAGCATCATTGCGTAATCCCTTCATAAATACGTATTCTTCGAAAATGAATTCTGATGCTAATATATTCGCGAGAGTGAGGCCACAGCTTGTCGATGTGTGCTAACCTGTAAAATCACATGTCCAAAGTGGAATCTGCGCTCGATGCTCTCGTGGACTCTAAGTAGCGTAAGTCGTAGTGTTTCTATTGATTAGGCGCTTAGGTCCTACGTCCGCCGCGGCTCAGTCGTTTTGTTGGACAATTTCAAAAGTCACGTTACTACAGCGAGTTATCGAGCATTTCATCAAGAGCTGTCGTGCAGTTGTGCGCTATTCCAGCGAATTACACGCCAGTCATCCAGCCATTGGATGTCGGCGTAATGGGGCCATTTAAGGCGGCCCTACGCCGCTTGTGGCTCGAAGAAGACGACTCTGTCTACGTCTACGAGAGGGCCGCCCAAAAGCGACGCTGGGACGTACATCGCGCCATCAACGCCTGGTCGTGGATCACTGAAGACACAGTTCGCAAAAGCTTTCAAAAAGCGATTCCGAAGCCATAGATCATTCTTCTTTCATCAACAATATTGCATTGAGTAGTTTCACTGGAGCACCAGCGATATTGATCTTTTTGGCAACGTCAGCGTACGTTTGCGTGGCGGCGTTTGGCGCATCTAGGGCCTGGGTCATGGCGGCAGAACAGCACTGCAGGCGGCTTTGAGTAGTCGTGCCACAACATCGGTATCTCGTCCAGGCACTGCGGCCACCAAAGGCGCCTCACCTTTCTACCAGCGAGGATGGTGTTGAGCACAGCGCTATGCCCTGCCTACTTTGGTCGGTTGGTCTACATTTGCGGAGGCGCGAATAAGGGCATTCACGGCATCAAAAGAGATAGTGGCAGCTGCGATGAAAAGGCAGTCAGGCCTTCCTGGGGCTCAGACTAGACCTTTCTTATAGTGAGAGGTACCTCACTGCCTTGGTCAATCTCAACGCTGTTGCCTCGACGTAGCTCATCGAGTGTTGCGCTGTCCCGCCAACGGGCAACAAGGTGCTTCAATGAATCACCAGCCTACAGTCAGCTATAAATCGGAGTTTTGACGTGTCGAGGGCACATTACGTCGTCCGTGGCCGCTGCGAAACCGGCGCCTCCATCTTCCTGGGGTTTGCGCACACCAAGCAAGTCACCGGCATTCACCGTCCCTTTGCCGTTCACGACGATTGTCTCGAGCGAAAAATCGCAATGAGCATACCCCCGCTTGTGCATGTACTTGACACCCTCCACAACTTGACTAAAAATGCTCATTGTCCGCGCCGGGCTCAGCCGCTTGGTTGATGTCGCCGCAAGCAGATCAGAGAGCGACTGTGGGCAGTGCTCGAACACCAAGTGGTCGTGGCCCCCGTCGGCAAACTCTTTGAGAAGCTTCAGCACGTGGGGTGGCCACCCTTCTGGCCCAAGGCACGACTGACGCGGCGCTCGACGTCGCTGTTGTAATACCAACCCCATACGGTCCGGACCACAAAAATAACTACTTTTCTCCAGGAGGTTATACGCTAAGCTAGAGTCTAAATATCCTTTCATAGAGTGTATGATGTCCTAGAGATGGACGAGACAGGGCTGAACATTTTTGGCCAAAGTGAGTAAACATCCCAAAGGCCCACTTAATCTGCGAAACACTGTATGTCTGTCGCCTTGCAGCTGTCGTGCCATGCCAGTTGGCACAGACGACTGGCGTCATCTAAGATGACGTGTACGTAACCAGCTAACGTCGCGAGCAAGTCGCAGTAAATGGGCTTGTTTGGCTCGACCGCGTGCAGTGCTTCGCTGAGAGGATTTGGAACCACAGAGCCGCGAACGGCCATGCATTGGAGCCAGTGAGCAATGAACTTTCCGACGTCGTCTGCGATGTCTCCCTAGATTAACTTGGCTACCGGAGCCTTTTTTGTCGCGTTCCCATCTCGATGACCCATGGTACTGGCGTGCGCGACAACCAGTAGCGAGAGCTGGAGTTCGACAGCGCCATCTGGTACCCAAATGCTCCGATGAGCTTGAGTAAGCCGTCCTTGGGGTCCAGGGTTAGCGCGAACTCGAGCGCCGGCACCTTGGCCTTTAAGTCATGCTGGGCCTTTTTAAGGACAGTAGCCGCCGGCTACGCAAAGTACGGTGCGAGCGGCGACTGGATCAGTAACGGCAGTGTTACCAGGCGCTTTGCCTGCTATGTGTCGCCGCCGTTTTGGCTGAAACACGTGCTTCATGGACATGGCTCTTGCGCAACCTGGAGGCATCGAAGGTACCCCCAAATGCAGCGTCAGTATGTTTCTCGTCCGATCGCTGCAAAGGTACGCACACTTTTTGATGTGTATTGACTTTGCTCTTGTGTAGGTTTAATTGCTGTCGTCGCGGAGACGTTTCCAGATGCGCATCACCGCTGGTGTATGCGCCACATAGTTGCGATCATCAAAGCGCGACGGTGGATCACAAGTGGTGATGACGAAGCAATGATTTTCAACCTTGCTCAAAGCTCGTGCGAAGACACCTTTCTAGCAAATCTCAACTATTTCCAATCTAAACCGAGTAGGTTTTCCCATATATCAATTGAGGACGGTGATGCAATTGCTTTAGAACTTTTTCAATTCCTTATTGACCTGCCTCGCGTGCATTGGGTCACGCACGCCATTGTCGACGCTGGCGGTTGCTCTTTCGACGAGTGTACGTCGAACCTTGCTGAATCAGCCAACAAGTGGCTTGGCGACGACATTCGTTCAAGCGACCCTGTCGAATTGTATCGGCTGTACATGGAAAAGCTCCGCTCCAAGTTTGCAAGACGTCGAGAACTCTACGCAGAGATCCATGCGGGGTCGAAGCAAACATTTCTTACACCCGCTGCCGAGGCGCGCCTGAAGAACGGCATCGAGAATGCAAGTACTAACATACCAGACAATATAGAAACACCCAACTTAATGTATCCCGGTCCAATCCCGGAACCTTAGCCGGATGATGTTATCTGGAGGACACAGGCTACTACAGTATACTAGCCTATTTACTCACTAGAAGTATAGGGCTGGCTGGAGTGGCGGACAGCCACTCATCCCATCCCTGTTAGGCCCTAGCCTAGATTCAGCAAATCTGAAATAGACTGCAGAAGACCCCTGTGTGTTTGAAAGGTTAACAGCCGTAATGTCTACCAACGACCGTCGTACCCCGGAGCAGCCCATGGATGAGAGCAGTCTTGAAGTCCGTCAAGCCGACATCGACCTCCTGGCCGCCATCGCTGAGCTAAAGTCCATGGTTGAAACCCAGAAGACTGAACATGACCAGCTACGTGTCAAAACTGTCGCGGCTACGGAAGTGAAGGCCAAAGGCGTCGAGTCGGAGGCCAAGGACCCGTTGCGCAAGGCTCGCTTCGACGGAAGCCACTTCTCGTTCAAGGTCAAAATTTTGAACGTCTGCCGCCTACGCCATGTCGCCGACATCCTGGAAGGAACCGTAGCCCCACCTGACCTGGATGCACCTGAGATGCAAGGCATACGAAGATCGTGTGAACATTGCAAAGTTGTACCTTCAGACGGTTCTGACCGACGAGGTGTTTGACTTGATTCGGGACGACGACCATCCGGCATCTCGATTATTGTATGCAAAACTCGAAGTTCGAAGCGAATGTCCTTGGAGCAACTCGAAAACATGTGGATATTGGAACAACCTGTTGCTCCGCGCAGCGGAACCAAATTTCGATCAACCGAATTAAATAGTGATTGCATATAAAAAGTTAGATATTAAATAATTCAATCAGGGACGCCTAAATTCATCTCCCCGATCAACAACTCAGACAACATATGCATTTTTGGAGTTTCAGTGAGAGAAATGTTTTAAACTCCCAACGCGCCAATCACCGCCTTTGACACATGTGCTATTGAAAAAGCAATGTTGTAGCCAATCAGAGACGATGATGCGATGTGTGGTGGTGGGAGGAGGCCACTTTAGAATATTCTATGAGTGACTCGTGTTCGTTCTTGTTCGTCGCCGCCAAGGTCGATAGCTTTGCCACGTACCCGCTGTTCCTGAATGCCCTCAAGGAGGTATCCCGTAAGAGCTCGCTTATCTCAACCCACACGAATGGCATACGACCTCAAAGAGAACCGAGATGTGTGTGACGTGCAAATACAATGTATCGAGACGTCCAACAATGGGGCAGGAAAAGCGCCCGCTGTGTAAAGCGGGTTTCAGGGTTGTCCTCAACTCCGACGGATCGTGCACAATCGTCAACGAGACTGATGGCCACACACACGCGCTGGAAGAATCGAAGAAGGACCGAAGCCGTCGCTTATGCACCGAAAAAAATGTGTCTTTTGCCGCTGAGGTATGTAAGTTTCATAAAAAGGTATTCATGATGCATAGGTACAGGTGCCATCTGTGCAAGCCGCTGCTGCTGCTCCAACTTTTATAGACGCTGCGGTACCGTCCCAATGCTTGCTTAGAGCATCCCCACCCGAGCGGCCAAACCCAAATTTTAGTCGAGGGTGGAGGAAATTTGGCTTTGTTGTCATCCCCACCCGAGAAAAGCTATTTTTGTGCACGGGCCAAATATTGGCCGAACGGCCAAACTGCCTGCCAATAATAGTCGCCTGTTTGGTCGGGCAAAACTAAAATTCCAGCATTCGACAATTCGAGAGACGTCACATGAACCTGAGCTTTTCGACGACGATTCTGCCCAGGCCATTTCGTTGTGGATGCAGCTCGACGACCACAACGAATCGGACGGCCCAAAACGCGGCGGATCACGGCCAGGGCGCGCCGCCAACGTCGATCGCCGGCAGTCGTACTACGCCAGCCTCTTCGACAGCGACTTCTGGGGGCCAACGCCTGTCTACGACGAGGCCGCATTCAAGCGACTCTTCCGACTACCACGTTCACTGTTCGACGAAATTTTAGATCGTGTCGTTGCTCATGACCCCTACTTTCAACAAAAGACTGATCGCGCTGGGAGGCAGGGCTTCTCGCCTCGTCAGAAGATTTGCGCCGCGTTACGCCAGCTCTCGTCGGGCGTCTCCCCCGCTGAACTAGACGACAAATACCGCATGGGAGCATCGACTAGCCTGGAAGCGCTCAAGCGCTTCTGCATCGCGATCGACGCGATCTTCGCTCCGGCGGCCTTGCGGGTGCCTGATGATGACGACCTTGTGCGACTGCTGGCCCAAGGCGACGCTGCTGGCTTTCCCGGATGCATTGGGTCGTTAGACTGTATGCACTGGCAGTGGAAGAATTGCCCAAGCGGATGGAAAGGCCTCTACCAGGGCAAGGAAGGGACCCCCACGGTCGTCTTGGAGGCCATCGCCGACCACGATGGGCGTTTTTGGCACTTCAACTTTGGCGCCCCGGGGACTCTGAACGACATTAACATTTTAGACCGGTCGCCATTGTTCGATGCCGCTGTCCGCGGGACCTCGCCGCAAGTCTTGTACGAAATCAACGGAAACTCCTACTCACATGCCTACTGGCTCACCGACGGCATTTACCCGGAGTACCAGTGTTTGGTCAAGTCCATCAGCATGCCCAAGACGCGTATGGAGAAGCACTTTGCTCGGTGCCAAGAGGCAAAGCGCAAATATATTGAGCGCGCATTCGGCATCTTGCAAGCTCGTTTTCATATACTCACTAGCCCTTGCCGCCTCTGGGATCGTTGGGACATGGCCCGAGTGATCAAGGCGTGTGTCATCTTACACAATCTCATACTGGATCACCAGCGTGCAAACAACATCGATGGTTCGTATATCGGTACTGGCGATTACACTCCTCGGCACCCGTTTACGCTTGTGTCGCGGCCTGCGGACCAGTCAACAGCGCAGCGCAAAGCCCTAATTGCTGGCATGAAGAGCAAGACACTGCACATCAAGCTGCAACAAGACCTTACGATTCACTTGTGGCGTTTGTACACCGAGGGTGGTGATGAATAAATGCATTCTATTTTTCAGTGCTTTCTCAACTTTATCAAACTTCTCTATTAGCATCCTAGTTCAGTGGGGTCTCGCTGGAATGCTCCTACAAGGGCTACGTCTTTGCCCTGCGCCGCAACTTGAGCGACATATATCTCGTGCACGACGTCCGTCCATGTCTAACATGAGCTCGGCCTGAGCTCGGCCTGCAGGTCTAATGCCAATGGCTCCAGCGCGACGTAACAAAGCACCTCGTCCGCTACACACTGCGCTCCACGTCCAAAAGTATTGCGACTCGAGTGGCGCGTTGTTCTGGGTCGGCGTCGACGTGTTGCCGCGGAAGAGTCGACCGTGCTGCACAGGCTCTTTGCGTGCATGCTATTTTCGGATATTTTGCAAAGAGAGCAGTGGCCCTTGAAAAAGAGAATGTCGACGATGTGACAGACAATGCAACAACGACCACAGCCTGTTGGTCTTAAAAGCAGCCAACACAACAAAGTATGTGCTTCATTAATTGCATCGTGAAATGTATACAGTGAGCCTTTAGTTTCACACCTACATTTGTACTATGTCTACACAATCGCCACGTTGTCCAATTCAGGTGTCGATTGCGCGTCGGATTGTGTGTCGTTCGCGAGGGACTCAACCTCGTCACTAATTTCCGGTTTCGTCATGATTTGAAGCTCGCCTTGATTCGAGTCAATTTCTCGAATAATCTTCTCGGCCATCAATTCAAAGAACTTCGTCTTCTGAGGACCGTCGGGGCACGAGCTAAAGAACGACACGATCATCGCGTCCTTCAAGAGCTTGTTCTTCGCTTCGGCCGCCTCCGAGATACGGTGCAAACTTTCGCTTGCGGCTATCTGCTTCGGCCGCTTGGCGTCGGAGTAGTCGCGCTCCATCTTGATGGCTTTGGCCTTCTTCTTGCCGACGTTGGGCCGAGGCGCCGTGTCGAGAGAAATGTTGCCGTTGTCACCCGTGTCGGCATCGAGGCCGAGAGCTGTCTTCACCTTGGAATCTCCACCGTGTGGATGTCAATTGAGTACTTGGGCAGGTTCTTGACGATTAAGTAGAGGCTCTCGAACTTGAATGGCTTGCCCTTGTTGGTCTCTTGGAACTTGGTTTTCGCGTGGAGCATGTAATCTTGAAGTTGCCAGCCGCTGTGGTACTCGCGCAACACAGAGCTGAGAATGCCGACAAACTTGTTGATGTGCTTTTGAAGTGGGTTGCCCCAACGCACCTGAAGAGCCGTGACCGACCGAGTCGAGGAGGGAATCTTCGTCTTGTAGTGGTGGTGTACGTTTTCCCAGTACACGGCACCCGATTGGTCAGTCCCGACCGCGGGGTCCGTTGAGACGATGCTACGGCCTCCGTGAGCGCCTCGTTCTCTGTCGCAGTCCAGTTTGTCTGGCCCGCGGCGCGGCCGATGCTTGGTTGCTGCGCGGTACCGTTGCTCGTGTTGACAGGATACATTGAAATGCTTTTTATTGGTTGAATAAAATAGTCGTCGAAACCAATGGTTCACCTCGGGTGGGGTTTGCATCATGAAAAGCCAAATTTCAGTCTGCTATTCCGCACCAAATGTAAATTGGCCTAAAAAATTTGGTCGTTCGGGTGGGGATGCTCTTACGTCGTAATATTTGGCTAGACGCAAACTGACGACATATTGCAGCGAACTATCGACACACTTAATGCCGAAGTTGCTAAATCCGCGGTCAGTTGGCTCGTGTAGCAAGTTCTCAACCGTAATTGATAGTCTCGTGAAGCAATGCTACACCTGTACAATGCCTCTTTGAAAGAGCAAATTGAGCAGTTAAAGATGGCCACAGCTGCACTGAAGGTAGTTATCTACTACGATTTATACTTAAAATAAACAAGATCAACTCACGGACACGAAGAACCACCTAACAATCGCCCAAGATCAACTCAAGGAGCTCGAAGTGAAAAGACAAAACATTTGCAACGCGCCTGATGTGCCCGCTGTAAGCGAAGCAGCAAAGCGGCACTCGCATGCTGAAACTGTGGCCACATTTGGTACGTGTACACTATGCGCAATAACGCATTGTACCTTTTAGGTGGGATTATTATCACAAGCTCGAGTCTTCGCTCTTTGAGTTCATACCAATGGCTATGGGACGATGCAAAAAAATTCTGATGCTCGCTGTGCTGATATGTACTTTAGGTGGTTGACGGCTGGGCTTCAGTTGTTGATCACCTTGTCCAGAAGCATGTATATCAACCGCTTTCGATTTCACCGTGTCGACAGCACAGCCTGGGTAAGCTACCGCTCTCAGTACGCAAAAAGCTGTCGTGCGTATTGACCAGAGCCGAAACTGGTACGATTACGAATTTGTTTTCGTACCATTTTTCGTCAAGAGCCACTGATTCCTTTTGTACGTCGACATCAAGAAAAAGCGAATCACAGTTGACGACACTTACGATCAGCTTCAAGGACCGGAGGAATGGCTCACATTCTTGTCAAAGTCCATCATTGCCTACGGCAATGCCATGGGCATTGCACGCGCAGTTGGTCCTTCAAGAAACAACCACAGACCAGCCGAAGTGTCAGCGACGACTGCTGGGCGTACACGCAGTATCGTACGCTGCAAGGAAACACATGGGACTGCGGTGTGTACGTCTCAGCAATTGCTGAGTATCTTGTTTGGGGAAGAGCCAACGACATCGGCAACTTGAACGACGCATTTATGACGAAGTACAGGTTGAAGATGATAGAAGGATTGAAGAGAACCGTAATTCCATTGTAAAACACGATTATTTTCTTGTCTGTGAGCTTTACAATCTCTAATGCAGCATAGTTATGTGCACTTGTTAATGGCGCCGAAGTCGAGCGCTATAGCGACAAGTCCTTGACACACGTGTCAAGGACTTTGATTCGCTGGTACTTGTTTTAAACTTATTTACCAGTTTTATACGGTCATTAGCCTACATTTTATTATTGTTGAAGTGTATTGAACAATTGACGCACACTGCATAAAACTGTTGCAAATTAGAATCAGCGTGTCGGGCGGCGATATCCGCGATGGCGTTCGCAACGACCCACGCCGCTGGAGCTGAAGGTCAATAAATGCCAGGGATGTCCTCCAGCATGGTCCACAGCAATTCGTCGATGTTGCTCCACATGGCGTCCAAGAAAAAGTCGACGAAAACGTACGGTGCTCGGTCGAATGCGGGTGGTAGGCACCACAGCTGGGCCGGTCCTCGAGCTTAACGCGGAACGTCATCACCTTGGCGGTGCACGCGTCAGCGACAGCCTTCTTGACCAAGTCGTCGGCTCAGACCGTTGGGAAGCAGCGGCCGAGCGAATCCACAACGCCTTAACACACGTTGAAAAAGATGTCACCGAGCCTGTTCTAGTACCCGTCAATAACTTTGGTAACACAATTTCTGCGGTCGACGCGTGACGGGAGTATTTTTCAACATGTCCACAGATCGGCCAAATATTATCATACTTTCCACAAGTCAAAGACCAATATGCCCACATTTTCCACACGCTTCCTGATTGGTTAAATAGGGGCACAATATGGACTCTGATTGGACTTTGCCAAAATAATCCAAAGAGCCCCGCACGGTCCCTTCGACATGTAATAGTGTTGTTGAACGTCCAAAAAGACATCAAATAAAGTGAGCTTGCAGGGACTTCGACTCACTTCATTGTATTGTCGTATTGTATCTAATTAGAGTCTAAAGACATTGCTCGCTTGGCCCACGACTTGAGCGACCCCACGACCGTTTGCGTCGAATCCGAACTCATCGACGTCGCGGTCGTCGTCGTCACCGGAATCGAGGTCGTTGTCGCTGTCGCTGTCCGGGTTAAGGAGGTCCATGATTAGGATACGATCGCAGGCAGCCGGGATGTCCTTCCATAGGCAGCTTCCGGCCGAGCGCGAGGCCACGAGCTTGCGTCCCTTCTTGGCGCAGGTCTTCGCGTTGTGGTCGGTGGCGCCGCATGCGCTGCACTTGTACTTCTTTTTCGTCGAGCTGGGTCGATGTTGATACGTGTTGTCCTTGGACCCGGATTCACCCGCACTCGCGATGCGGTTGGTACGAGGCTTGCCGCTGGACTTGGTCACGAGAGGAGGAAGTACCGTGACGCCGGGCTCCGGGCATCGGTGCGCGAAGATGGGCAGTCGATACGCGACCGCGTCAACTGCACGCTTGTAGTTCTCGAACTTGTACATCGGATGGATGCACATCTCGACAGTGTCGAGCTTGCCGACGTGCTTGAGGGCGCGGATGAGGTGGCGACACGGCAGATGCATTTGCTCGACGTACCCACACGTGCAGGTACGAGCATCGACATCGACCTCATGACCTTCGGTTCCAAAGGCCGGGATGTAGACGACGAGCAACGATGCGGTGGATACGCGCACTGAGTACGCCTCTGCCTTGTCCTTCTGCCCCTTGAGGAGGGCCGTGGCGTGTGGCGTGAGAATCGGCGCCGTCTTAGCCATGTTGGCCACCTCTTGGCGTCGATCGGAGGCCGTTTCCATGACGTCGGCCATGGCGAGGTGCAACGCAGCGAATGGAAGGTTGAAGCGAATGTCATTATGAATATCTAGTGGCACACAGAAGGTATTAGCGTCAGTCCAGCAAAGTGAGAGTACTTTTCGCGTTGTCGGACTCGACAAAGTTCGTTGATCGCACGCCGAACAAGGGTCTTGCTTTGGCGGTCGTCGCGACAGAGGGCTTGTACGCCTCCGTGTTACCGTGGACTGTCCAGTTCTCGGGACCAAGGTCGTCAAGGTACTGGGCTACATCTGCCCTGAACGCAGCTAGCGCTGTCTTGTAGGCGGCACTTGTTGGTGCTTTCTGGAGGTCGTACACTGTACCGTGAAACGCGGGACCGTCAAGCTTGAATTGAGTCTTCAAGTTGCGCAACAAGTGGATCATGCAGTGCTTGAGTGGGATGACGTGGCCGGAGGCGCCGAGCGTAGCGACCGCGTTGGTCACCTTGCCGCGATCGGCAAACAATGCAAAATCGGCAAAGTTGATGCCAGCACGCATGCATAGCCGCAAGAACCAAAGATAGTTCTCGGCGGTCTCGCCGGGGACGAGAGCGATGGCGAGGACGATGTTGCGGGCGTTGGCGTCGCGTTGCACGAGGTTGAGGTACACGCCGGGGTAGTCCTTGGCCTTCATGAACGTCCCATCCGTGCCGAGTACGGGGACATGGTTGTGGCGTTGCTTGATGGAGGCCCCGAAGGCAACAAACGCCCGAAAAAAGCGCTTGGACTCATCGAGCTCAAGCTCAACAATCGATTCATCGTTGAGGTTATGAAACTCCTTAAGGAGCCACGGCAAAAATTCGTAGCTGGTGTCGCTCTACAATACATATATGAATGACAACAATGTCAGGGATGCTTTGTACATGAGCAGTGAGAGACGCGATTACGCCCGACTTCACACGAGCCATAAAGGCAGAAGGAAACGCTGTCCCACCGCCATCCGCCTACAAATATCCCTTAGTAGTTCTAGGAATAGAGAGTCACGTTGATACCTGGATGGTTGTCGCCAAAGCACGAGCCGAGATCTTGCGCGAACTGTGCACGATCTTTTGGACGTTCGCCATGGCCACGGCTTGTCGCACCGAGGCTCTGGCTGTAGACATACACGTGCTTGAGTGCTCGAGGTTCACTTCTACATAGAGAGATAGCGTTAGAGTAATAACCGTGACGCTGTACCGTACTTCTCACGACGTAAAGGCCTTTAGCGGACTTCTTGTCGCGGGTCTCGCACGCGTAGACGAACCATCCACACGGTTGGCGCGCTTCGTTGGTGTTGGGATCGTCGCACGCATAAATGGCGTTGGTACCAGCACACGCAACACCGTCGACTTTCGTGCCTATGGAAGACGTTCATTCGTAAGCCGCGAGTTGTGCCATTGCATCAAGCAGTCCATACCGCGTTTGGCCACCTTGACTCTGAACCCGTTCTGGAGGGCAAAGTTCGATACGGCACGTGTAAGCTCCGCGCGCGCCATTTGATCGCCAACTGTTGGCGGCGAGACGGTGGTCATGGTGGTGTGCATCATGTTGGTCGTTGGAAGATACGCTCTCAAAATGATCCCCGCCGAAGTCCCTGCAAGCTCACTTTATTTGATGTCTTTTTGGACGTTCAACAACACTATTACATGTCGAAGGGACCGTGCGGGGCTCTTTGGATTATTTTGGCAAAGTCCAATCAGAGTCCATATTGTGCCCCTTTTTAACCAATCAGGAAGCGTGTGGAAAATGTGGGCATATTGGTCTTTGACTTGTGGAAAGTATGATAATATTTGGCCGATCTGTGGACATGTTGAAAAATACTCGCGTGACGGATACCTTTTCCATGTTGCGTGCGTAGCGTGCAAGAGGCCCGTCCGACATTCGGCTCGCCCGGGGCCATCGGCGTGCCAATCTATACGCTCGATTCGGCATCGTCGTGCACCTGCTTCTAAAGACGGTATCCCTTCGTGTCAGTGAACCATAATAGCATGCCTTTGTGTTGGTATACCATATATTCATAACGTGGCAGAACGAGAGTGAGGCACGTCATCCCCGGAATGACCCCAGGGCTCGACGTCATCTTGACTGGCCTGTACTTGTTCACATCAGGCTTGTATGCGCCCGCGCCATTCTCGCAGCGCAGCATAGCGGCCAGCGCGCCAGTCGAGTTGGGTGCGGCAAAGCAGCAGCTTCCTACACCACCATTCAGTTCAAGCTGCCGGAGCAACGCACCTTCTTCTTGGAGCGCGGGGTCGCCGGGTGGTTTGGGTAGACTCCGGAGGCTAAAGGGCGGAACTGGAAGTTGTAGAACTTGCTTGGCACGAGGCTTGTGCACCACAGGCGTGCCGTCGTTCGTACCTAAAGTGCTTAAAGCCGCTGTCGACGCGGTCGCTGCACAGCATGAGCATCTCGCAAGTGTCCGTGCTGCTGGCTTACCGAGGAAAAGTTTTCGCCGTTGCAAAGTACCGGCTATCGGCCGACTAGGTGTGGCTACGTGCTCCAGTGAGATCTCCAAGGGATAGGCAGGTGCAAAGCGTACACGGTAGCGCACTCGTACGTGGCCGCCACATTCAGCAATGAACGCGTATTGGTCATGACACATGTGTCGACGCCAATGTCTGGCTGGCCAAATTCTTTCAAACATTATATATCATGTTTAACAGGCTAGTTCTGACTAACCCACTAAGTTTCGACTAAGGCTGACTGTTAGTGCTTCCTTGTGATTGGCTAGTTCTGGTATACCAAAATTAAGATTGACACATGTGTCAAGGTTACCAATGCTTCGAAAGCTACCGAACAGTGGTATACCTAAGTAAACATATAGTAAATCGGAACTGTGGCACTAGAAACTAAGGATTAAGGGATATGCTCCGCGTTCGATAGTCTTCAGGCGCTTCTCGCGCAGGTGTCAAAATTCTCTGTCTTCGAGGGTAGGCCTAACGACGCTTCAACTTGCTCTTCCAGCCACAGACGACGAATCTTCTGCATGAACATTAAGCATGGAAACTTCACAATGATGCGTTTTTCAGCACGCAACGTAAATAGATGTCCCATGTTCTACGGTCCATCCAGCCATTACGCTGGACCGCATACAGGTGGCCTTAGGTAGTCATCGATCTCATCACTTTCAATCGTGCCACAATGACATGCCTTGACGATAAACATAATAGGTAACTTTGAGCCGAAACAGTTTTGAAATTACTATATTGCACATGAGCTGGTTTCTGTTACCATCCTAACGAAACGCAAGAACAACGGTTACACGTGTGGAATGCTTCTCACACTTCTTGATGGCCGGCGTTTCATTTTGCCGACCCAAGCGTATCTCGGCGGAGAATCGAAATAGATACCAGTCTCGTCAACATGAAGTACGCATTCTATACGCAAGACACGAAAAATATCACATAGCACTCGAAGAAGTATGTTTCACCTGGTGGATGTCTGTACAGAGATATACCACTTTAATTACCATCCGCGTTAGTTACTAAAAATCGTCTTAATACTTGAATGCTAATACAAGACTCAATGTATATTCCACGAATCAAGTGTTGTCGAGGAACACTAAACCAAAGATGTTATAGATCTTCCGTCGACAGAATGTCATTGCTCTCTATTTGGATCCCACTGGTTGCTTCGTCGTTGTCCAGCACCGAGATTTCGTGGTCGATCAGCATAACGGCCTCGTCGTTGTTAAATGACAAAATGGCTTCACAGCACTCTGTGGCGCTTCTTGACGAGTACAGGATTTTAGAACCCACGGAAATGCTCGAAACGCACAATAGGATAGTTGAAACACACAATTTCTTTGGCTTTAACGCACAATAAATGTTTTCTGCGCTCAATTATAGCAGCGCCAACACATAATTATATACACCTAAAACACACAGCTGTGTCGGATGGCTCGAGAAATTGTTCGGAGCATTATAGAAATTTCGTGGTGTCAGCAGTCTGTCGGATGGAATGCTCCAACTAAGGCAGTCGGTCGGATGGAATGCCAGAACTAAATATAGGATATA